>JBAKBP010012791.1:0-65841 GCA_037953745.1 Lithodes maja
CTACCTCTCGTGTAGATAGCCCCAGTTATAGAGGCTCTAAATCCCGTTTATATTATTTTGTCAATTCAATGTTAATTATCTTAGTTTTTAGGGTGATTTTAGCTCTATTATATGTCTACCTCTCGTGTAGATAGCCCAGTTATAGAGGCTCTAAATCCCGTTTTGTGTCTCCACCATACAAGACCAAATCACTTTAGTGTCCAATCTCAGAAAATAGTTTTTGAGAAATTATTATTTTGTCAATTCAATGTTAATTATCTTAGTTTTTAGGGTGATTTTAGCTGTATTATATGTCTACCTCTCGTGTAGATAGCCCAGTTATAGAGGCTCTAAATCCCGTTTATATTATTTTGTCAATTCAATGTTAATTATCTTAGTTTTTAGGGTGATTTTAGCTCTATTATATGTCTACCTCTCGTGTAGATAGCCCAGTTATAGAGGCTCTAAATCCCGTTTTGTGTCTCCACCATACAAGACCAAATCACTTTAGTGTCCAATCTCAGAAAATAGTTTTTGAGAAATTATTATTTTGTCAATTCAATGTTAATTATCTTAGTTTTTAGGGTGATTTTAGCTGTATTATAGGTCTACCTCTCGTGTAGATAGCCCAGTTATAGAGGCTCTAAATCCCGTTTATATTATTTTGTCAATTCAATGTTAATTATCTTAGTTTTTAGGGTGATTTTAGCTGTATTATAGGTCTACCTCTCGTGTAGATAGCCCAGTTATAGAGGCTCTAAATCCCGTTTTGTGTCTCCACCATACAAGACCAAATCACTTTAGTGTCCAATCTCAGAAAATAGTTTTTGAGAAATTATTATTTCGTCAATTCAATGTTAATTATCTTAGTTTTTAGGGTGATTTTAGCTGTATTATATGTCTACCTCTCGTGTAGATAGCCCAGTTATAGAGGCTCTAAATCCCGTTTTGTGTCTCCACCATACAAGACCAAATCACTTTAGTGTCCAATCTCAGAAAATAGTTTTTGAGAAATTATTATTTCGTCAATTCAATGTTAATTATCTTAGTTTTTAGGGTGATTTTAGCTGTATTATATGTCTACCTCTCGTGTAGATAGCCCAGTTATAGAGGCTCTAAATCCCGTTTTGTGTCTCCACCATACAAGACCAAATCACTTTAGTGTCCAATCTCAGAAAATAGTTTTTGAGAAATTATTATTTTGTCAATTCAATGTTAATTATCTTAGTTTTTAGGGTGATTTTAGCTGTATTATATGTCTACCTCTCGTGTAGATAGCCCAGTTATAGAGGCTCTAAATCCCGTTTATATTATTTTGTCAATTCAATGTTGATTATCTTAGTTTTTAGGGTGATTTTAGCTGTATTATATGTCTACCTCTCGTGTAGATAGCCCAGTTATAGAGGCTCTAAATCCCGTTTTGTGTCTCACCATACAAGACCAAATCACTTTAGTGTCCAATCTCAGAAATAGTTTTGAGAAATTATTATTTTGTCAATTCAATGTTAATTATCTTAGTTTTTAGGGTGATTTTAGCTGTATTATAGGTCTACCTCTCGTGTAGATAGCCCAGTTATAGAGGCTCTAAATCCCGTTTATATTATTTTGTCAATTCAATGTTAATTATCTTAGTTTTTAGGGTGATTTTAGCTGTATTATAGGTCTACCTCTCGTGTAGATAGCCCAGTTATAGAGGCTCTAAATCCCGTTTTGTGTCTCCACCATACAAGACCAAATCACTTTAGTGTCCAATCTCAGAAAATAGTTTTTGAGAAATTATTATTTCGTCAATTCAATGTTAATTATCTTAGTTTTTAGGGTGATTTTAGCTGTATTATATGTCTACCTCTCGTGTAGATAGCCCAGTTATAGAGGCTCTAAATCCCGTTTTGTGTCTCCACCATACAAGACCAAATCACTTTAGTGTCCAATCTCAGAAAATAGTTTTTGAGAAATTATTATTTCGTCAATTCAATGTTAATTATCTTAGTTTTTAGGGTGATTTTAGCTGTATTATATGTCTACCTCTCGTGTAGATAGCCCAGTTATAGAGGCTCTAAATCCCGTTTTGTGTCTCCACCATACAAGACCAAATCACTTTAGTGTCCAATCTCAGAAAATAGTTTTTGAGAAATTATTATTTTGTCAATTCAATGTTAATTATCTTAGTTTTTAGGGTGATTTTAGCTGTATTATATGTCTACCTCTCGTGTAGATAGCCCAGTTATAGAGGCTCTAAATCCCGTTTATATTATTTTTGTCAATTCAATGTTAATTATCTTAGTTTTTAGGGTGATTTTAGCTGTATTATATGTCTACCTCTCATGTATTAAGATAGCGCAGTTATAGAGGCTCTAAATCCCGTTTTGTGTCTCCACCATACAAGACCAAATCACTTTAGTGTCCAATCTCAGAAAATAGTTTTGAGAAATTATTATTTTGTCAATTCAATGTTAATTATCTTAGTTTTTAGGGTGATTTTAGCTGTATTATATGTCTACCTCTCATGTATTAAGATAGCCCAGTTATAGAGGCTCTAAATCCCGTTTTGTGTCTCCACCATACAAGACCAAATCACTTTTAGTGTCCAATCTCAGAAAATAGTTTTTTGAGAAATTATTATTTTGTCAATTCAATGTTAATTATCTTTGTTTTTAGGGTGATTTTAGCTGTATTATATGTCTACCTCTCATGTATTAAGATAGCCCAGTTATAGAGGCTCTAAATCCCGTTTTGTGTCTCCACCATACAAGACCAAATCACTTTAGTGTCCAATCTCAGAAAATAGTTTTTGAGAAATTATTATTTTGTCAATACAATGTTAATTATCTTAGTTTTTAGGGTGATTTTAGCTGTATTATATGTCTACCTCTCATGTATTAAGATAGCCCAGTTATAGAGGCTCTAAATCCCGTTTTGTGTCTCCACCATACAAGACCAAATCACTTTAGTGTCCAATCTCAGAAAATAGTTTTTGAGAAATTATTATTTTGTCAATTCAATGTTAATTATCTTAGTTTTTAGGGTGATTTTAGCTGTATTATATGTCTACCTCTCATGTATTAAGATAGCCCAGTTATAGAGGCTCTAAATCCCGTTTTGTGTCGCCACCATACAAGACCAAATCACTTTAGTGTCCAATCTCAGAAAATAGTTTTTGAGAAATTATTATTTTGTCAATTCAATGTTAATTATCTTAGTTTTTAGGGTGATTTTAGCTCTAATATATGTCTACCTCTCATGTATTAAGATAGCCCAGTTATAGAGGCTCTCAATCCCGTTTTATGTCTCCACCATACAAGACCAAATCACTTTAGTGTCCAATCTCAGAAAATAGTTTTTGAGAAAATATTATTTTTTCAATTCAATGTTAATTATCTTAGTTTTTAGGGTGATTTTAGCTCTAATATATGTCTACCTCTCATGTATTAAGATAGCCCAGTTATAGAGGCTCTAAATCCCGTTTTGTGTCTCCACCATACAAGACCAAATCACTTTAGTGTCCAATCTCAGAAAATAGTTTTTGAGAAATTATTATTTTGTCAATTCAATGTTAATTATCTTAGTTTTTAGGGTGATTTTAGCTGTATTATATGTCTACCTCTCATGTATTAAGATAGCCCAGTTATAGAGGCTCTAAATCCCGTTTTGTGTCTCCACCATACAAGACCAAATCACTTTAGTGTCCAATCTCAGAAAATAGTTTTGAGAAATTATTATTTTGTCAATTCAATGTTAATTATCTTAGTTTTTAGGGTGACTTTAGCTGTATTATATGTCTACCTCTCATGTATTAAGATAGCCCAGTTATAGAGGCTCTAAATCCCGTTTTGTGTCTCCACCATACAAGACCAAATCACTTTAGTGTCCAATCTCAGAAAATAGTTTTTGAGAAATTATTATTTTGTCAATTCAATGTTAATTATCTTAGTTTTTAGGGTGATTTTAGCTGTATTATATGTCTACCTCTCATGTATTAAGATAGCCCAGTTATAGAGGCTCTAAATCCCGTTTTGTGTCTCCACCATACAAGACCAAATCACTTTAGTGTCCAATCTCAGAAAATAGTTTTTGAGAAAATATTATTTTGTCAATTCAATGTTAATTATCTTAGTTTTTAGGGTGATTTTAGCTGTATTATATGTCTACCTCTCATGTATTAAGATAGCCCAGTTATAGAGGCTCTAAATCCCGTTTTGTGTCTCCACCATACAAGACCAAATCACTTTAGTGTCCAATCTCAGAAATAGTTTTTTGAGAAAATATTATTTTTTCAATTCAATGTTAATTATCTTAGTTTTTAGGGTGATTTTAGCTCTATTATATGTCTACCTCTCATGTATTAAAGATAGCCCAGTTATAGAGGCTCTAAATCCCGTTTTATGTCTCCACCATACAAGACCAAATCACTTTAGTGTCCAATCTCAGAAAATAGTTTTTGAGAAAATATTATTTTGTCAATTCAATGTTAATTATCTTAGTTTTTAGGGTGATTTTAGCTCTATTATATGTCTACCTCTCATGTATTAAGATAGCCCAGTTATAGAGGCTCTAAATCCCGTTTTGTGTCCTCCACCATACAAGACCAATTCACTTTAGTGTCCAATCTCAGAAAATAGTTTTTGAGAAATTATTATTTTGTCAATTCAATGTTAATTATCTTAGTTTATAGGGTGATTTTAGCTCTATTATATGTCTACCTCTCATGTATTAAGATAGCCCAGTTATAGAGGCTCTAAATCCCGTTTTGTGTCTCCACCATACAAGACCAATTCACTTTAGTGTCCAATCTCAGAAAATAGGTTTTGAGAAATTATGATTTTGTCAATTCAATGTTAATTATCTTAGTTTATAGGGTGATTTTAGCTGTATTATATGTCTACCTCTCATGTATTAAGATAGCCCAGTTATAGAGGCTCTAAATCCCGTTTTATGTCTCCACCATACAAGACCAAATCACTTTAGTGTCCAATCTCAGAAAATAGTTTTTGAGAAAATATTATTTTGTCAATTCAATGTTAATTATCTTAGTTTTTAGGGTGATTTTAGCTCTATTATATGTCTACCTCTCATGTATTAAGATAGCCCAGTTATAGAGGCTCTAAATCCCGTTTTGTGTCTCCACCATACAAGACCAATTCACTTTAGTGTCCAATCTCAGAAAATAGTTTTGAGAAATTATTATTTTGTCAATTCAATGTTAATTATCTTAGTTTTTAGGGTGATTTTAGCTCTATTATATGTCTACCTCTCATGTATTAAGATAGCCCAGTTATAGAGGCTCTAAATCCCGTTTTATGTCTCCACCATACAAGACCAAATCACTTTAGTGTCCAATCTCAGAAAATAGTTTTTGAGAAAATATTATTTTTTCAATTCAATGTTAATTATCTTAGTTTTTAGGGTGATTTTAGCTCTATTATATGTCTACCTCTCATGTATTAAGATAGCCCAGTTATAGAGGCTCTAAATCCCGTTTTGTGTCTCCACCATACAAGACCAATTCACTTTAGTGTCCAATCTCAGAAAATAGTTTTTGAGAAAATATTATTTTTTCAATTCAATGTTAATTATCTTAGTTTTTAGGGTGATTTTAGCTCTATTATATGTCTACCTCTCATGTATTAAGATAGCCCAGTTATAGAGGCTCTAAATCCCGTTTTGTGTCTCCACCATACAAGACCAATTCACTTTAGTGTCCAATCTCAGAAAATAGTTTTTGAGAAATTATTATTTTGTCAATTCAATGTTAATTATCTTAGTTTTTAGGGTGATTTTAGCTCTATTATATGTCTACCTCTCATGTATTAAGATAGCCCAGTTATAGAGGCTCTAAATCCCGTTTTGTGTCTCCACCATACAAGACCAATTCACTTTAGTGTCCAATCTCAGAAAATAGTTTTTGAGAAATTATTATTTTGTCAATTCAATGTTAATTATCTTAGTTTATAGGGTGATTTTAGCTCTATTATATGTCTACCTCTCGTGTATTAAGATAGCCCAGTTATAGAGGCTCTAAATCCCGTTTATATTATTTTGTCAATTCAATGTTAATTATCTTAGTTTTTAGGGTGATTTTAGCTGTATTATATGTCTACCTCTCGTGTAGATAGCCCAGTTATAGAGGCTCTAAATCCCGTTTATATTATTTTGTCAATTCAATGTTAATTATCTTAGTTTTTAGGGTGATTTTAGCTCTATTATATGTCTACCTCTCGTGTAGATAGCCCAGTTATAGAGGCTCTAAATCCCGTTTTGTGTCTCCACCATACAAGACCAATTCACTTTAGTGTCCAATCTCAGAAAATAGTTTTTGAGAAATTATTATTTTGTCAATTCAATGTTAATTATCTTAGTTTTTAGGGTGATTTTAGCTCTATTATATGTCTACCTCTCGTGTAGATAGCCCAGTTATAGAGGCTCTAAATCCCGTTTATATTAGTTTGTCAATTCAATGTTAATTATCTTAGTTTTTAGGGTGATTTTAGCTCTATTATATGTCTACCTCTCATATATTAAGATAGCCCAGTTATAGAGGCTCTAAATCCCGTGTTGTGTCTCCACCATACAAGACCAAAATCACTTTAGTGTCCAATCTCAGAAAATAGTTTTTGAGAAATTATTATTTTGTCAATTCAATGTTAATTATCTTAGTTTTTAGGGTGATTTTAGCTGTATTATATGTCTACCTCTCATGTATTAAGATAGCCCAGTTATAGAGGCTCTAAATCCCGTTTTGTGTCTCCACCATACAAGACCAATTCACTTTAGTGTCCAATCTCAGAAAATAGTTTTTGAGAAAATATTATTTTGTCAATTCAATGTTAATTAGCCTAGTTTTTAGGGTGATTTTAGCTCTATTATATGTCTACCTCTCATGTATTAAGATAGCCCAGTTATAGAGGCTCTAAATCCCGTTTTGTGTCTCCACCATACAAGACCAATTCACTTTAGTGTCCAATCTCAGAAAATAGTTTTTGAGAAAATATTATTTTGTCAATTCAATGTTAATTAGCCTAGTTTTTAGGGTGATTTTAGCTCTATTATATGTCTACCTCTCGTGTATTAAGATAGCCCAGTTATAGAGGCTCTAAATCCCGTTTTGTGTCTCCACCATACAAGACCAATTCACTTTAGTGTCCAATCTCAGAAAATAGTTTTTGAGAAAATATTATTTTGTCAATTCAATGTTAATTAGCCTAGTTTTTAGGGTGATTTTAGCTGTATTATATGTCTACCTCTCATGTATTAAGATAGCCCAGTTATAGAGGCTCTAAATCCCGTTTTGTGTCTCCACCATACAAGACCAATTCACTTTAGTGTCCAATCTCAGAAAATAGTTTTTGAGAAAATATTATTTTGTCAATTCAATGTTAATTAGCCTAGTTTTTAGGGTGATTTTAGCTGTATTATATGTCTACCTCTCATGTATTAAGATAGCCCAGTTATAGAGGCTCTAAATCCCGTTTTATGTCTCCACCATACAAGACCAATTCACTTTAGTGTCCAATCTCAGAAAATAGTTTTTGAGAAAATATTATTTTGTCAATTCAATGTTAATTAGCCTAGTTTTTAGGGTGATTTTAGCTGTATTATATGTCTACCTCTCATGTATTAAGATAGCCCAGTTATATTGGCTCTAAATCCCGTTTTATGTCTCCACCATACAAGACCAATTCACTTTAGTGTCCAATCTCAGAAAATAGTTTTTGAGAAAATATTATTTTGTCAATTCAATGTTAATTAGACTAGTTTTTAGGGTGATTTTAGCTGTATTATATGGCTACCTCTCGTGTATTAAGATAGCCCAGATATAGAGGCTCTAAATCCCGTTTTATGTCTCCACCATACAAGACCAATTCACTTTAGTGTCCAATCTCAGAAAATAGTTTTTGAGAAAATATTATTTTGTCAATTCAATGTTAATTAGCCTAGTTTTTAGGGTGATTTTAGCTCTATTATATGTCTACCTCTCATGTATTAAGATAGCCCCAGTTATAGAGGCTCTAAATCCCGTTTTGTGTCTCCACCATACAAGACCAATTCACTTTAGTGTCCAATCTCAGAAAATAGTTTTTGAGAAAATATTATTTTGTCAATTCAATGTTAATTAGCCTAGTTTTTAGGGTGATTTTAGCTCTATTATATGTCTACCTCTCCTGTATTAAGATAGCCCAGTTATAGAGGCTCTAAATCCCGTTTTGTGTCTCCACCATACAAGACCAATTCACTTTAGTGTCCAATCTCAGAAAATAGTTTTTGAGAAAATATTATTTTGTCAATTCAATGTTAATTAGCCTAGTTTTTAGGGTGATTTTAGCTCTATTATATGTCTACCTCTCATGTATTAAGATAGCCCAGTTATAGAGGCTCTAAATCCCGTTTTATGTCTCCACCATACAAGACCAATTCACTTTAGTGTCCAATCTCAGAAAATAGTTTTTGAGAAAATATTATTTTGTCAATTCAATGTTAATTATCTTAGTTTTTAGGGTGATTTTAGCTCTATTATATGTCTACCTCTCATGTATTAAGATAGCCCAGTTATAGAGGCTCTAAATCCCGTTTTATGTCTCCACCATACAAGACCAATTCACTTTAGTGTCCAATCTCAGAAAATAGTTTTTGAGAAAATATTATTTTGTCAATTCAATGTTAATTATCTTAGTTTTTAGGGTGATTTTAGCTCTATTATATGTCTACCTCTCATGTATTAAGATAGCCCAGTTATAGAGGCTCTAAATCCCGTTTTATGTCTCCACCATACAAGACCAATTCACTTTAGTGTCCAATCTCAGAAAATAGTTTTTGAGAAAATATTATTTTGTCAATTCAATGTTAATTATCTTAGTTTTTAGGGTGATTTTATCTCTATTATATGTCTACCTCTCATGTATTAAGATAGCCCAGTTATAGAGGCTCTAAATCCCGTTTTTATGTCTCCACCATACAAGACCAATTCACTTTAGTGTCCAATCTCAGAAAATAGTTTTTGAGAAAATATTATTTTGTCAATTCAATGTTAATTATCTTAGTTTTTAGGGTGATTTTAGCTCTATTATGTGTCTACCTCTCATGTATTAAGATAGCCCAGTTATAGAGGCTCTAAATCCCGTTTTGTGTCTCCACCATACAAGACCAATTCACTTTAGTGTCCAATCTCAGAAAATAGTTTTTGAGAAAATATTATTTTGTCAATTCAATGTTAATTATCTTAGTTTTTAGGGTGATTTTAGCTCTATTATGTGTCTACCTCTCATGTATTAAGATAGCCCAGTTATAGAGGCTCTAAATCCCGTTTTGTGTCTCCACCATACAAGACCAATTCACTTTAGTGTCCAATCTCAGAAAATAGTTTTTGAGAAAATATTATTTTGTCAATTCAATGTTAATTAGCCTAGTTTTTAGGGTGATTTTAGCTCAATTATATGTCTACCTCTCGTGTATTAAGATAGCCCAGTTATAGAGGCTCTAAATCCCGTTTTTATGTCTCCACCATACAAGACCAATTCACTTTAGTGTCCAATCTCAGAAAATAGTTTTTGAGAAAATATTATTTTGTCAATTCAATGTTAATTATCTTAGTTTTTAGGGTGATTTTAGCTCTATTATATGTCTACCTCTCGTGTATTAAGATAGCCCAGTTATAGAGGCTCTAAATCCCGTTTTATGTCTCCACCATACAAGACCAATTCACTTTAGTGTCCAATCTCAGAAAATAGTTTTTGAGAAAATATTATTTTGTCAATTCAATGTTAATTAGCCTAGTTTTTAGGGTGATTTTAGCTCTATTATGTGTCTACCTCTCATGTATTAAGATAGCCCAGTTATAGAGGCTCTAAATCCCGTTTTTATGTCTCCACCATACAAGACCAATTCACTTTAGTGTCCAATCTCAGAAAATAGTTTTTGAGAAAATATTATTTTGTCAATTCAATGTTAATTAGCCTAGTTTTTAGGGTGATTTTAGCTCTATTATATGTCTACCTCTCGTGTATTAAGATAGCCCAGTTATATTGGCTCTAAATCCCGTTTTGTGTCTCCACCATACAAGACCAATTCACTTTAGTGTCCAATCTCAGAAAATAGTTTTTGAGAAAATATTATTTTGTCAATTCAATGTTAATTAGCCTAGTTTTTAGGGTGATTTTAGCTGTATTATATGTCTACCTCTCGTGTATGTAGATAGCCCAGTTATAGAGGCTCTAAATCCCGTTTGTATGTCTCCACCATACAAGACCAATTCACTTTAGTGTCCAATCTCAGAAAATAGTTTTTGAGAAAATATTATTTTGTCAATTCAATGTTAATTAGCCTAGTTTTTAGGGTGATTTTAGCTCTATTATGTGTCTACCTCTCATGTATGAAGATAGCCCAGTTATAGAGGCTCTAAATCCCGTTTTTATGTCTCCACCATACAAGACCAATTCACTTTAGTGTCCAATCTCAGAAAATAGTTTTTGAGAAAATATTATTTTGTCAATTCAATGTTAATTAGCCTAGTTTTTAGGGTGATTTTAGCTCTATTATATGTCTACCTCTCGTGTATTAAGATAGCCCAGTTATATTGGCTCTAAATCCCGTTTTGTGTCTCCACCATACAAGACCAATTCACTTTAGTGTCCAATCTCAGAAAATAGTTTTTGAGAAATTATTATTTTGTCAATTCAATGTTAATTAGCCTAGTTTTTAGGGTGATTTTAGCTCTATTATGTGTCTACCTCTCGTGTATTAAGATAGCCCAGTTATATTGGCTCTAAATCCCGTTTTGTGTCTCCACCATACAAGACCAATTCACTTTAGTGTCCAATCTCAGAAAATAGTTTTTGAGAAAATATTATTTTGTCAATTCAATGTTAATTAGCCTAGTTTTTAGGGTGATTTTAGCTCTATTATGTGTCTACCTCTCATGTATGTAGATAGCCCAGTTATAGAGGCTCTAAATCCCGTTTTGTGTCTCCACCATACAAGACCAATTCACTGTAGTGTCCAATCTCAGAAAATAGTTTTTGAGAAAATATTATTTTGTCAATTCAATGTTAATTAGCCTAGTTTTTAGGGTGATTTTAGCTCTATTATGTGTCTACCTCTCTTGTATTAAGATAGCCCAGTTATAGAGGCTCTAAATCCCGTTTTTATGTCTCCACCATACAAGACCAATTCACTTTAGTGTCCAATCTCAGAAAATAGTTTTTGAGAAAATATTATTTTGTCAATTCAATGTTAATTAGCCTAGTTTTTAGGGTGATTTTAGCTCTATTATATGTCTACCTCTCGTGTATTAAGATAGCCCAGTTATAGAGGCTCTAAATCCCGTTTTGTGTCTCCACCATACAAGACCAATTCACTGTAGTGTCCAATCTCAGAAAATAGTTTTTGAGAAAATATTATTTTGTCAATGCAATGTTAATTAGCCTAGTTTTTAGGTTGATTTTAGCTCTATTATGTGTCTACCTCTCTTGTATTAAGATAGCCCAGTTATAGAGGCTCTAAATCCCGTTTATATTATTTTGTCAATTCAATGTTAATTATCTTAGTTTTTAGGGTGATTTTAGCTCTATTATATGTCTACCTCTCTTGTAGATAGCCCAGTTATATTGGCTCTAAATCCCGTTTTGTGTCTCCACCATACAAGACCAAATCACTTTAGTGTCCAATCTCAGAAAATAGTTTTTGAGAAATTATTATTTTGTCAATTCAATGTTAATTATCTTAGTTTTTAGGGTGATTTTAGCTGTATTATATGTCTACCTCTCGTGTAGATAGCCCAGTTATAGAGGCTCTAAATCCCGTTTTGTGTCTCCACCATACAAGACCAATTCACTTTAGTGTCCAATCTCAGAAAATAGTTTTTGAGAAATTATTATTTTGTCAATTCAATGTTAATTATCTTAGTTTTTAGGGTGATTTTAGCTGTATTATATGTCTACCTCTCGTGTAGATAGCCCAGTTATAGAGGCTCTAAATCCCGTTTTGTGTCTCCACCATACAAGACCAATTCACTTTAGTGTCCAATCTCAGAAAATAGTTTTTGAGAAATTATTATTTTGTCAATTCAATGTTAATTATCTTACTTTTTAGGGTGATTTTAGCTGTATTATATGTCTACCTCTCGTGTAGATAGCCCAGTTATAGAGGCTCTAAATCCCGTTTTGTGTCTCCACCATACAAGACCAAATCACTTTAGTGTCCAATCTCAGAAAATAGTTTTTGAGAAATTATTATTTTGTCAATTCAATGTTAATTATCTTACTTTTTAGGGTGATTTTAGCTGTATTATATGTCTACCTCTCGTGTAGATAGCCCAGTTATAGAGGCTCTAAATCCCGTTTTGTGTCTCCACCATACAAGACCAATTCACTTTAGTGTCCAATCTCAGAAAATAGTTTTTGAGAAATTATTATTTTGTCAATTCAATGTTAATTATCTTAGTTGTTAGGGTGATTTTAGCTGTATTATATGTCTACCTCTCGTGTAGATAGCCCAGTTATAGAGGCTCTAAATCCCGTTTTGTGTCTCCACCATACAAGACCAATTCACTTTAGTGTCCAATCTCAGAAAATAGTTTTTGAGAAATTATTATTTTGTCAATTCAATGTTAATTATCTTAGTTTTTAGGGTGATTTTAGCTGTATTATATGTCTACCTCTCGTGTAGATAGCCCAGTTATAGAGGCTCTAAATCCCGTTTTGTGTCTCCACCATACAAGACCAATTCACTTTAGTGTCCAATCTCAGAAAATAGTTTTTGAGAAATTATTATTTTGTCAATTCAATGTTAATTATCTTAGTTTTTAGGGTGATTTTAGCTCTATTATATGTCTACCTCTCGTGTAGATAGCCCAGTTATATTGGCTCTAAATCCCGTTTTGTGTCTCCACCATACAAGACCAATTCACTTTAGTGTCCAATCTCAGAAAATAGTTTTTGAGAAATTATTATTTTGTCAATTCAATGTTAATTAGCCTAGTTTTTAGGGTGATTTTAGCTCTATTATATGTCTACCTCTCGTGTAGATAGCCCAGTTATATTGGCTCTAAATCCCGTTTTGTGTCTCCACCATACAAGACCAATTCACTTTAGTGTCCAATCTCAGAAAATAGTTTTTGAGAAATTATTATTTTGTCAATTCAATGTTAATTAGCCTAGTTTTTAGGGTGATTTTAGCTCTATTATATGTCTACCTCTCGTGTAGATAGCCCAGTTATATTGGCTCTAAATCCCGTTTTGTGTCTCCACCATACAAGACCAATTCACTTTAGTGTCCAATCTCAGAAAATAGTTTTTGAGAAAATATTATTTTGTCAATTTAATGTTAATTAGCCTAGTTTTTAGGGTGATTTTAGCTCTATTATATGTCTACCTCTCGTGTAGATAGCCCAGTTATAGAGGCTCTAAATCCCGTTTTATGTCTCCACCATACAAGACCAATTCACTTTAGTGTCCAATCTCAGAAAATAGTTTTTGAGAAATTATTATTTTGTCAATTCAATGTTAATTAGCCTAGTTTTTAGGGTGATTTTAGCTCTATTATATGTCTACCTCTCGTGTAGATAGCCCAGTTATAGAGGCTCTAAATCCCATTTTATGTCTCCACCATACAAGACCAATTCACTTTAGTGTCCAATCTCAGAAAATAGTTTTTGAGAAAATATTATTTTGTCAATTCAATGTTAATTAGCCTAGTTTTTAGGGTGATTTTAGCTCTATTATATGTCTACCTCTCGTGTAGATAGCCCAGTTATAGAGGCTCTAAATCCCGTTTTATGTCTCCACCATACAAGACCAATTCACTTTAGTGTCCAATCTCAGAAAATAGTTTTTGAGAAAATATTATTTTGTCAATTCAATGTTAATTAGCCTAGTTTTTAGGGTGATTTTAGCTCTATTATATGTCTACCTCTCGTGTAGATAGCCCAGTTATAGAGGCTCTAAATCCCGTTTTATGTCTCCACCATACAAGACCAATTCACTTTAGTGTCCAATCTCAGAAAATAGTTTTTGAGAAAATATTATTTTGTCAATTCAATGTTAATTAGCCTAGTTTTTAGGGTGATTTTAGCTCTATTATATGTCTACCTCTCGTGTAGATAGCCCAGTTATAGAGGCTCTAAATCCCGTTTTATGTCTCCACCATACAAGACCAATTCACTTTAGTGTCCAATCTCAGAAAATAGTTTTTGAGAAAATATTATTTTGTCAATTCAATGTTAATTAGCCTAGTTTTTAGGGTGATTTTAGCTCTATTATATGTCTACCTCTCGTGTAGATAGCCCAGTTATAGAGGCTCTAAATCCAGTTTTATGTCTCCACCATACAAGACCAATTCACTTTAGTGTCCAATCTCAGAAAATAGTTTTTGAGAAAATATTATGTTGTCAATTCAATGTTAATTAGCCTAGTTTTTAGGGTGATTTTAGCTCTATTATATGTCTACCTCTCGTGTAGATAGCCCAGTTATAGAGGCTCTAAATCCCGTTTTATGTCTCCACCATACAAGACCAATTCACTTTAGTGTCCAATCTCAGAAAATAGTTTTTGAGAAAATATTATTTTGTCAATTCAATGTTAATTAGCCTAGTTTTTAGGGTGATTTTAGCTCTATTATATGTCTACCTCTCGTGTAGATAGCCCAGTTATAGAGGCTCTAAATCCCGTTTTATGTCTCCACCATACAAGACCAATTCACTTTAGTGTCCAATCTCAGAAAATAGTTTTTGAGAAAATATTATTTTGTCAATTCAATGTTAATTAGCCTAGTTTTTAGGGTGATTTTAGCTCTATTATATGTCTACCTCTCGTGTAGATAGCCCAGTTATAGAGGCTCTAAATCCCGTTTTATGTCTCCACCATACAAGACCAATTCACTTTAGTGTCCAATCTCAGAAAATAGTTTTTGAGAAAATATTATTTTGTCAATTCAATGTTAATTAGCCTAGTTTTTAGGGTGATTTTAGCTCTATTATATGTCTACCTCTCGTGTAGATAGCCCAGTTATAGAGGCTCTAAATCCCGTTTTATGTCTCCACCATACAAGACCAATTCACTTTAGTGTCCAATCTCAGAAAATAGTTTTTGAGAAAATATTATTTTGTCAATTCAATGTTAATTAGCCAATTTTTTAGGGTGATTTTAGCTCTATTATATGTCTACCACTTGTGTAGATAGCCCAGTTATAGAGGCTCTAAATCCCGTTTTATGTCTCCACCATACAAGACCAATTCACTTTAGTGTCCAATCTCAGAAAATAGTTTTTGAGAAAATATTATTTTGTCAATTCAATGTTAATTAGCCTAGTTTTTAGGGTGATTTTAGCTCTATTATATGTCTACCTCTCGTGTAGATAGCCCAGTTATAGAGGCTCTAAATCCCGTTTTATGTCTCCACCATAAAAGACCAATTCACTTTAGTGTCCAATCTCAGAAAATAGTTTTTGAGAAAATATTATTTTGTCAATTCAATGTTAATTAGCCTAGTTTTTAGGATGATTTTAGCTCTATTATATGTCTACCTCTCGTGTAGATAGCCCAGTTATAGAGGCTCTAAATCCCGTTTTATGTCTCCACCATACAAGACCAATTCACTTTAGTGTCCAATCTCAGAAAATAGTTTTTGAGAAAATATTATTTTGTCAATTCAATGTTAATTAGCCTAGTTTTTAGGGTGATTTTAGCTCTATTATATGTCTACCTCTCGTGTAGATAGCCCAGTTATAGAGGCTCTAAATCCCGTTTTATGTCTCCACCATACAAGACCAATTCACTTTAGTGTCCAATCTCAGAAAATAGTTTTTGAGAAAATATTATTTTGTCAATTCAATGTTAATTAGCCTAGTGTTTAGGGTGATTTTAGCTCTATTATATGTCTACCTCTCGTGTAGATAGCCCAGTTATAGAGGCTCGAAATCCCGTTTTGTGTCTCCACCATACAAGACCAATTCACTTTAGTGTCCAATCTCAGAAAATAGTTTTTGAGAAAATATTATTTTGTCAATTCAATGTTAATTAGCCTAGTTTTTAGGGTGATTTTAGCTCTATTATATGTCTACCTCTCGTGTAGATAGCCCAGTTATAGAGGCTCTAAATCCCATTTTGTGTCTCCACCATACAAGACCAATTCACTTTAGTGTCCAATCTCAGAAAATAGTTTTTGAGAAAATATTATTTTGTCAATTCAATGTTAATTAGCCTAGTTTTTAGGGTGATTTTAGCTCTATTATGTGTCTACCTCTCGTGTAGATAGCCCAGTTATAGAGGCTCTAAATCTAATTTATTTTATTTTGTCAATTCAATGTTAATTAGCCTAGTTTTTAGGGTGATTTTAGCTCTATTATATGTCTACCTCTCGTGTAGATAGCCCAGTTATAGAGGCTCTAAATCCCGTTTTATGTCTCCACCATACAAGACCAATTCACTTTAGTGTCCAATCTCAGAAAATAGTTTTTGAGAAAATATTATTTTGTCAATTCAATGTTAATTAGCCTAGTTTTTAGGGTGATTTTAGCTCTATTATATGTCTACCTCTCGTGTAGATAGCCCAGTTATAGAGGCTCTAAATCCCATTTATATTATTTTGTTAATTTAATGTTAATTATCTTAGTTTTTAGGGTGATTTTAGCTCTATTATATGTCTACCTCTCGTGTAGATAGCACAGTTATAGAGGCTCTAAATCCCGTTTTGTGTCTCCACCATACAAGACCAATTCACTTTAGTGTCCAATCTCAGAAAATAGTTTTTGAGAAAATATTATTTTGTCAATTCAATGTTAATTAGCCTAGTTTTTAGGGTGATTTTAGCTCTATTATGTGTCTACCTCTCGTGTAGATAGCCCAGTTATAGAGGCTCTAAATCCCATTTATATTTTGTTAATTTAATGTTAATTATCTTAGTTTTTAGGGTGATTTTAGCTCTATTATATGTCTACCTCTCGTGTAGATAGCCCAGTTATAGAGGCTCTAAATCCCGTTTTATGTCTCCACCATACAAGACCAATTCACTTTAGTGTCCAATCTCAGAAAATAGTTTTTGAGAAAATATTATTTTGTCAATTCAATGTTAATTAGCCTAGTTTTTAGGGTGATTTTAGCTCTATTATATGTCTACCTCTCGTGTAGATAGCCCAGTTATAGAGGCTCTAAATCCCGTTTTATGTCTCCACCATACAAGACCAATTCACTTTAGTGTCCAATCTCAGAAAATAGTTTTTGAGAAAATATTATTTTGTCAATTCAATGTTAATTAGCCTAGTTTTTAGGGTGATTTTAGCTCTATTATATGTCTACCTCTCGTGTAGATAGCCCAGTTATAGAGGCTCTAAATCCCGTTTTATGTCTCCACCATACAAGACCAATTCACTTTAGTGTCCAATCTCAGAAAATAGTTTTTGAGAAAATATTATTTTGTCAATTCAATGTTAATTAGCCTAGTTTTTAGGGTGATTTTAGCTCTATTATATGTCTACCTCTCGTGTAGATAGCCCAGTTATAGAGGCTCTAAATCCCGTTTTATGTCTCCACCATACAAGACCAATTCACTTTAGTGTCCAATCTCAGAAAATAGTTTTTGAGAAAATATTATTTTGTCAATTCAATGTTAATTAGCCTAGTTTTTAGGGTGATTTTAGCTCTATTATATGTCTACCTCTCGTGTAGATAGCCCAGTTATAGAGGCTCTAAATCCCGTTTTGTGTCTCCACCATACAAGTCCAATTCACTTTAGTGTCCAATCTCAGAAAATAGTTTTTGAGAAAATATAATTTTGTCAATTCAATGTTAATTATCTTAGTTTTTAGGGTGATTTTAGCTCTATTATATGTCTATCTCTCGTGTAGATAGCCCAGTTATAGAGGCTCTAAATCCCGTTTTGTGTCTCCACCATACAAGACCAATTCACTTTAGTGTCCAATCTCAGAAAATAGTTTTTGAGAAAATATTATTTTGTCAATTCAATGTTAATTATCTTCGTTTTTAGGGTGATTTTAGCTCTATTATACAGTATGTCTACCTCTCGTGTAGATAGCCCAGTTATAGAGGCTCTAAATCCCGTTTATATTATTTTGTCAATTCAATGTTAATTAGCCTAGTTTTTAGGGTGATTTTAGCTCTATTATATGTCTACCTCTCGTGTAGATAGCCCAGTTATAGAGGCTCTAAATCCCGTTTTATGTCTCCACCATACAAGACCAATTCACTTTAGTGTCCAATCTCAGAAAATAGTTTTTGAGAAAATATTATTTTGTCAATTCAATGTTAATTAGCCTAGTTTTTAGGGTGATTTTAGCTCTATTATATGTCTACCTCTCGTGTAGATAGCCCAGTTATAGAGGCTCTAAATCCCGTTTTATGTCTCCACCATACAAGACCAATTCACTTTAGTGTCCAATCTCAGAAAATAGTTTTTGAGAAAATATTATTTTTTCAATTCAATGTTAATTAGCCTAGTTTTTAGGGTGATTTTAGCTCTATTATATGTCTACCTCTCGTGTAGATAGCCCAGTTATAGAGGCTCTAAATCCCGTTTTATGTCTCCACCATACAAGACCAATTCACTTTAGTGTCCAATCTCAGAAAATAGTTTTTGAGAAAATATTATTTTGTCAATTCAATGTTAATTAGCCTAGTTTTTAGGGTGATTTTAGCTCTATTATATGTCTACCTCTCGTGTAGATAGCCCAGTTATAGAGGCTCTAAATCCCGTTTTATGTCTCCACCATACAAGACCAATTCACTTTAGTGTCCAATCTCAGAAAATAGTTTTTGAGAAAATATTATTTTGTCAATTCAATGTTAATTATCTTCGTTTTTAGGGTGATTTTAGCTCTATTATATGTCTACCTCTCGTGTAGATAGCTCAGTTATAGAGGCTCTAAATCCCGTTTATATTATTTTGTCAATTCAATGTTAATTAGCCTAGTTTTTATGGTGATTTTAGCTCTATTATATGTCTACCTCTCGTGTAGATAGCCCAGTTATAGAGGCTCTAAATCCCGTTTTATGTCTCCACCATACAAGACCAATTCACTTTAGTGTCCAATCTCAGAAAATAGTTTTTGAGAAAATATTATTTTGTCAATTCAATGTTAATTAGCCTAGTTTTTAGGGTGATTTTAGCTCTATTATATGTCTACCTCTCGTGTAGATAGCCCAGTTATAGAGGCTCTAAATCCCGTTTATGTCTCCACCATACAAGACCAATTCACTTTAGTGTCCAATCTCAGAAAATAGTTTTTGAGAAAATATTATTTTGTCAATTCAATGTTAATTAGCCTAGTTTTTAGGGTGATTTTAGCCCTATTATATGTCTACCTCTCGTGTAGATAGCCCAGTTATAGAGGCTCTAAATCCCGTTTTATGTCTCCACCATACAAGACCAATTCACTTTAGTGTCCAATCTCAGAAAATAGTTTTTGAGAAAATATTATTTTGTCAATTCAATGTTAATTAGCCTAGTTTTTAGGGTGATTTTAGCTCTATTATAAGTCTACCTCTCGTGTAGATAGCCCAGTTATAGAGGCTCTAAATCCCGTTTTGTGTCTCCACCATACAAGTCCAATTCACTTTAGTGTCCAATCTCAGAAAATAGTTTTTGAGAAAATATTATTTTGTCAATTCAATGTTAATTATCTTAGTTTTTAGGGTGATTTTAGCTCTATTATATGTCTATCTCTCGTGTAGATAGCCCAGTTATAGAGGCTCTAAATCCCGTTTTGTGTCTCCACCATACAAGACCAATTCACTTTAGTGTCCAATCTCAGAAAATAGTTTTTGAGAAAATATTATTTTGTCAATTCAATGTTAATTATCTTCGTTTTTAGGGTGATTTTAGCTCTATTATATGTCTACCTCTCGTGTAGATAGCCCAGTTATAGAGGCTCTAAATCCCGTTTTGTGTCTCCACCATACAAGACCAATTCACTTTAGTGTCCAATCTCAGAAAATAGTTTTTGAGAAAATATTATTTTGTCAATTCAATGTTAATTAGCCTAGTTTTTAGGGTGATTTTAGCTCTATTATATGTCTACCTCTCGTGTAGATAGCCCAGTTATAGAGGCTCTAAATTCCGTTTATATTATTTTGTCAATTCAATGTTAATTAGCCTAGTTTTTAGGGTGATTTTAGCTCTATTATATGTCTACCTCTCGTGTAGATAGCCCAGTTATAGAGACTCTAAATCCCGTTTTATGTCTCCACCATACAAGACCAATTCACTTTAGTGTCCAATCTCAGAAAATAGTTTTTGAGAAAATATTATTTTGTCAATTCAATGTTAATTAGCCTAGTTTTTAGGGTGATTTTAGCTCTATTATATGTCTACCTCTCGTGTAGATAGCCCAGTTATAGAGGCTCTAAATCCCGTTTTATGTCTCCACCATACAAGACCAATTCACTTTAGTGTCCAATCTCAGAAAATAGTTTTTGAGAAAATATTATTTTGTCAATTCAATGTTAATTAGCCTAGTTTTTAGGGTGATTTTAGCTCTATTATATGTCTACCTCTCGTGTAGATAGCCCAGTTATAGAGGCTCTAAATCCAGTTTTATGTCTCCACCATACAAGACCAATTCACTTTAGGGTCCAATCTCAGAAAATAGTTTTTGAGAAAATATTATTTTGTCAATTCAATGTTAATTAGCCTAGTTTTTAGGGTGATTTTAGCTCTATTATATGTCTACCTCTCGTGTAGATAGCCCAGTTATAGAGGCTCTAAATCCCGTTTTATGTCTCCACCATACAAGACCAATTCACTTTAGTGTCCAATCTCAGAAAATAGTTTTTGAGAAAATATTATTTTGTCAATTCAATGTTAATTAGCCTAGTTTTTAGGGTGATTTTAGCTCTATTATATGTCTACCTCTCGTGTAGATAGCCCAGTTATAGAGGCTCTAAATCCCGTTTTATGTCTCCACCATACAAGGCCAATTCACTTTAGTGGCCAATCTCAGAAAATAGTTTTTGAGAAAATATTATTTTGTCAATTCAATGTTAATTAGCCTAGTTTTTAGGGTGATTTTAGCTCTATTATATGTCTACCTCTCGTGTAGATAGCCCAGTTATAGAGGCTCTAAATCCCGTTTTATGTCTCCACCATACAAGACCAATTCACTTTAGTGTCCAATCTCAGAAAATAGTTTTTGAGAAAATATTATTTTGTCAATTCAATGTTAATTAGCCTAGTTTTTAGGGTGATTTTAGCTCTATTATATGTCTACCTCTCGTGTAGATAGCCCAGTTATAGAGGCTCTAAATCCCGTTTTATGTCTCCACCATACAAGACCAATTCACTTTAGTGTCCAATCTCAGAAAATAGTTTTTGAGAAAATATTATTTTGTCAATTCAATGTTAATTAGCCAATTTTTTAGGGTGATTTTAGCTCTATTATATGTCTACCTCTTGTGTAGATAGCCCAGTTATAGAGGCTCTAAATCCCGTTTTATGTCTCCACCATACAAGACCAATTCACTTTAGTGTCCAATCTCAGAAAATAGTTTTTGAGAAAATATTATTTTGTCAATTCAATGTTAATTAGCCTAGTTTTTAGGGTGATTTTAGCTCTATTATATGTCTACCTCTCGTGTAGATAGCCCAGTTATAGAGGCTCTAAATCCCGTTTTATGTCTCCACCATACAAGACCAATTCACTTTAGTGTCCAATCTCAGAAAATAGTTTTTGAGAAAATATTATTTTGTCAATTCAATGTTAATTAGCCTAGTTTTTAGGGTGATTTTAGCTCTATTATATGTCTACCTCTCGTGTAGATAGCCCAGTTATAGAGGCTCTAAATCCCGTTTTATGTCTCCACCATACAAGACCAATTCACTTTAGTGTCCAATCTCAGAAAATAGTTTTTGAGAAAATATTATTTTGTCAATTCAATGTTAATTAGCCTAGTTTTTAGGGTGATTTTAGCTCTATTATATGTCTACCTCTCGTGTAGATAGCCCAGTTATAGAGGCTCTAAATCCCGTTTTATGTCTCCACCATACAAGACCAATTCACTTTAGTGTCCAATCTCAGAAAATAGTTTTTGAGAAAATATTATTTTGTCAATTCAATGTTAATTAGCCTAGTTTTTAGGGTGATTTTAGCTCTATTATATGTCTACCTCTCGTGTAGATAGCCCAGTTATAGAGGCTCGAAATCCCGTTTTGTGTCTCCACCATACAAGACCAATTCACTTTAGTGTCCAATCTCAGAAAATAGTTTTTGAGAAAATATTATTTTGTCAATTCAATGTTAATTAGCCTAGTTTTTAGGGTGATTTTAGCTCTATTATATGTCTACCTCTCGTGTAGATAGCCCAGTTATAGAGGCTCTAAATCCCATTTTGTGTCTCCACCATACAAGACCAATTCACTTTAGTGTCCAATCTCAGAAAATAGTTTTTGAGAAAATATTATTTTGTCAATTCAATGTTAATTAGCCTAGTTTTTAGGGTGATTTTAGCTCTATTATATGTCTACCTCTCGTGTAGATAGCCCAGTTATAGAGGCTCTAAATCCCGTTTTGTGTCTCCACCATACAAGTCCAATTCACTTTTGTGTCCAATCTCAGAAAATAGTTTTTGAGAAAATATTATTTTGTCAATTCAATGTTAATTAGCCTAGTTTTTAGGGTGATTTTAGCTCTATTATGTGTCTACCTCTCGTGTAGATAGCCCAGTTATAGAGGCTCTAAATCTAATTTATTTTATTTTGTCAATTCAATGTTAATTAGCCTATTTTTAGGGTGATTTTAGCTCTATTATATGTCTACCTCTCGTGTAGATAGCCCAGTTATAGAGGCTCTAAATCCCGTTTTATGTCTCCACCATACAAGACCAATTCACTTTAGTGTCCAATCTCAGAAAATAGTTTTTGAGAAAATATTATTTGTCAATTCAATGTTAATTAGCCTAGTTTTTAGGGTGATTTTAGCTCTATTATATGTCTACCTCTCGTGTAGATAGCCCAGTTATAGAGGCTCTAAATCCCATTTATATTATTTTGTTAATTTAATGTTAATTATCTTAGTTTTTAGGGTGATTTTAGCTCTATTATATGTCTACCTCTCGTGTAGATAGCACAGTTATAGAGGCTCTAAAGCCCGTTTTGTGTCTCCACCATACAAGACCAATTCACTTATTGTCCAATCTCAGAAAATAGTTTTTGAGAAAATATTATTTTGTCAATTCAATGTTAATTAGCCTAGTTTTTAGGGTGATTTTAGCTCTATTATGTGTCTACCTCTCGTGTAGATAGCCCAGTTATAGAGGCTCTAAATCCCATTTATATTTTGTTAATTTAATGTTAATTATCTTAGTTTTTAGGGTGATTTTAGCTCTATTATATGTCTACCTCTCGTGTAGATAGCCCAGTTATAGAGGCTCTAAATCCCGTTTTGTGTCTCCACCATACAAGACCAATTCACTTTAGTGTCCAATCTCAGAAAATAGTTTTTGAGAAAATATTATTTTGTCAATTCAATGTTAATTAGCCTAGTTTTTAGGGTGATTTTAGCTCTATTATGTGTCTACCTCTCGTGTAGATAGCCCAGTTATAGAGGCTCTAAATCCCGTTTTGTGTCTCCACCATACAAGACCAATTCACTTTAGTGTCCAATCTCAGAAAATAGTTTTTGAGAAAATATTATTTTGTCAATTCAATGTTAATTAGCCTAGTTTTTAGGGTGATTTTAGCTCTATTATGTGTCTACCTCTCGTGTAGATAGCCCAGTTATAGAGGCTCTAAATCCCGTTTTGTGTCTCCACCATACAAGACCAATTCACTTTAGTGTCCAATCTCAGAAAATAGTTTTTGAGAAAATATTATTTTGTCAATTCAATGTTAATTAGCCTAGTTTTTAGGGTGATTTTAGCTCTATTATATGTCTACCTCTCGTGTAGATAGCCCAGTTATAGTGGCTCTAAATCCCGTTTTGTGTCTCCACCATACAAGACCAATTCACTTTAGTGTCCAATCTCAGAAAATAGTTTTTGAGAAAATATTATTTTGTCAATTCAATGATAATTAGCCTAGTTTTTAGGGTGATTTTAGCTCTATTATATGTCTACCTCTCGTGTAGATAGCCCAGTTATAGAGGCTCTAAATCCCATTTTGTGTCTCCACCATACAAGACCAATTCACTTTAGTGTCCAATCTCAGAAAATAGTTTTTGAGAAAATATTATTTTGTCAATTCAATGTTAATTAGCCTAGTTTTTAGGGTGATATTAGCTCTATTATATGTCTACCTCTCGTGTAGATAGCCCAGTTATAGAGGCTCTAAATCCCATTTATATTATTTTGTTAATTTAATGTTAATTATCTTAGTTTTTAGGGTGATTTTAGCTCTATTATATGTCTACCTCTCGTGTAGATAGCCCAGTTATAGAGGCTCTAAATCCCGTTTTGTGTCTCCACCATACAAGACCAATTCACTTTAGTGTCCAATCTCAGAAAATAGTTTTTGAGAAAATATTATTTTGTCAATTCAATGTTAATTAGCCTAGTTTTTAGGGTGATTTTAGCTCTATTATGTGTCTACCTCTCGTGTAGATAGCCCAGTTATAGAGGCTCTAAATCCCATTTATATTATTTTGTTAATTTAATGTTAATTATCTTAGTTTTTGGGGTGATTTTAGCTCTATTATATGTCTACCTCTCGTGTAGATAGCCCAGTTATAGAGGCTCTAAATCCCGTTTTGTGTCTCCACCATACAAGACCAATTCACTTTAGTGTCCAATCTCAGAAAATAGTTTTTGAGAAAATATTATTTTGTCAATTCAATGTTAATTAGCCTAGTTTTTAGGGTGATTTTAGCTCTATTATGTGTCTACCTCTCGTGTAGATAGCCCAGTTATAGAGGCTCTAAATCCCGTTTTGTGTCTCCACCATACAAGACCAATTCACTTTTAGTGTCCAATCTCAGAAAATAGTTTTTGAGAAAATATTATTTTGTCAATTCAATGTTAATTAGCCTAGTTTGTAGGGTGATTTTAGCTCTATTATGTGTCTACCTCTCGTGTAGATAGCCCAGTTATAGAGGCTCTAAATCCCGGTTTGTGTCTCCACCATACAAGACCAATTCACTTTAGTGTCCAATCTCAGAAAATAGTTTTTGAGAAAATATTATTTTGTCAATTCAATGTTAATTAGCCTAGTTTTTAGGGTGATTTTAGCTCTATTATGTGTCTACCTCTCGTGTAGATAGCCCAGTTATAGAGGCTCTAAATCCCGTTTTATGTCTCCACCATACAAGACCAATTCACTTTAGTGTCCAATCTCAGAAAATAGTTTTTGAGAAAATATTATTTTGTCAATTCAATGTTAATTAGCCAATTTTTTAGGGTGATTTTAGCTCTATTATATGTCTACCTCTTGTGTAGATAGCCCAGTTATAGAGGCTCTAAATCCCGTTTTATGTCTCCACCATACAAGACCAATTCACTTTAGTGTCCAATCTCAGAAAATAGTTTTTGAGAAAATATTATTTTGTCAATTCAATGTTAATTAGCCTAGTTTTTAGGGTGATTTTAGCTCTATTATATGTCTACCTCTCGTGTAGATAGCCCAGTTATAGAGGCTCTAAATCCCGTTTTATGTCTCCACCATACAAGACCAATTCACTTTAGTGTCCAATCTCAGAAAATAGTTTTTGAGAAAATATTATTTTGTCAATTCAATGTTAATTAGCCTAGTTTTTAGGGTGATTTTAGCTCTATTATATGTCTACCTCTCGTGTAGATAGCCCAGTTATAGAGGCTCTAAATCCCGTTTTATGTCTCCACCATACAAGACCAATTCACTTTAGTGTCCAATCTCAGAAAATAGTTTTTGAGAAAATATTATTTTGTCAATTCAATGTTAATTAGCCTAGTTTTTAGGGTGATTTTAGCTCTATTATATGTCTACCTCTCGTGTAGATAGCCCAGTTATAGAGGCTCTAAATCCCGTTTTATGTCTCCACCATACAAGACCAATTCACTTTAGTGTCCAATCTCAGAAAATAGTTTTTGAGAAAATATTATTTTGTCAATTCAATGTTAATTAGCCTAGTTTTTAGGGTGATTTTAGCTCTATTATATGTCTACCTCTCGTGTAGATAGCCCAGTTATAGAGGCTCGAAATCCCGTTTTGTGTCTCCACCATACAAGACCAATTCACTTTAGTGTCCAATCTCAGAAAATAGTTTTTGAGAAAATATTATTTTGTCAATTCAATGTTAATTAGCCTAGTTTTTAGGGTGATTTTAGCTCTATTATATGTCTACCTCTCGTGTAGATAGCCCAGTTATAGAGGCTCTAAATCCCATTTTGTGTCTCCACCATACAAGACCAATTCACTTTAGTGTCCAATCTCAGAAAATAGTTTTTGAGAAAATATTATTTTGTCAATTCAATGTTAATTAGCCTAGTTTTTAGGGTGATTTTAGCTCTATTATATGTCTACCTCTCGTGTAGATAGCCCAGTTATAGAGGCTCTAAATCCCGTTTTGTGTCTCCACCATACAAGTCCAATTCACTTTAGTGTCCAATCTCAGAAAATAGTTTTTGAGAAAATATTATTTTGTCAATTCAATGTTAATTAGCCTAGTTTTTAGGGTGATTTTAGCTCTATTATGTGTCTACCTCTCGTGTAGATAGCCCAGTTATAGAGGCTCTAAATCTAATTTATTTTATTTTGTCAATTCAATGTTAATTAGCCTAGTTTTTAGGGTGATTTTAGCTCTATTATATGTCTACCTCTCGTGTAGATAGCCCAGTTATAGAGGCTCTAAATCCCGTTTTATGTCTCCACCATACAAGACCAATTCACTTTAGTGTCCAATCTCAGAAAATAGTTTTTGAGAAAATATTATTTTGTCAATTCAATGTTAATTAGCCTAGTTTTTAGGGTGATTTTAGCTCTATTATATGTCTACCTCTCGTGTAGATAGCCCAGTTATAGAGGCTCTAAATCCCATTTATATTATTTTGTTAATTTAATGTTAATTATCTTAGTTTTTAGGGTGATTTTAGCTCTATTATATGTCTACCTCTCGTGTAGATAGCACAGTTATAGAGGCTCTAAATCCCGTTTTGTGTCTCCACCATACAAGACCAATTCACTTTAGTGTCCAATCTCAGAAAATAGTTTTTGAGAAAATATTATTTTGTCAATTCAATGTTAATTAGCCTAGTTTTTAGGGTGATTTTAGCTCTATTATGTGTCTACCTCTCGTGTAGATAGCCCAGTTATAGAGGCTCTAAATCCCATTTATATTTTGTTAATTTAATGTTAATTATCTTAGTTTTTAGGGTGATTTTAGCTCTATTATATGTCTACCTCTCGTGTAGATAGCCCAGTTATAGAGGCTCTAAATCCCGTTTTGTGTCTCCACCATACAAGACCAATTCACTTTAGTGTCCAATCTCAGAAAATAGTTTTTGAGAAAATATTATTTTGTCAATTCAATGTTAATTAGCCTAGTTTTTAGGGTGATTTTAGCTCTATTATGTGTCTACCTCTCGTGTAGATAGCCCAGTTATAGAGGCTCTAAATCCCGTTTTGTGTCTCCACCATACAAGACCAATTCACTTTAGTGTCCAATCTCAGAAAATAGTTTTTGAGAAAATATTATTTTGTCAATTCAATGTTAATTAGCCTAGTTTTTAGGGTGATTTTAGCTCTAGTATGTGTCTACCTCTCGTGTAGATAGCCCAGTTATAGAGGCTCTAAATCCCGTTTTGTGTCTCCACCATACAAGACCAATTCACTTTAGTGTCCAATCTCAGAAAATAGTTTTTGAGAAAATATTATTTTGTCAATTCAATGTTAATTAGCCTAGTTTTTAGGGTGATTTTAGCTCTATTATATGTCTACCTCTCGTGTAGATAGCCCAGTTATAGTGGCTCTAAATCCCGTTTTGTGTCTCCACCATACAAGACCAATTCACTTTAGTGTCCAATCTCAGAAAATAGTTTTTGAGAAAATATTATTTTGTCAATTCAATGATAATTAGCCTAGTTTTTAGGGTGATTTTAGCTCTATTATATGTCTACCTCTCGTGTAGATAGCCCAGTTATAGAGGCTCTAAATCCCATTTTGTGTCTCCACCATACAAGACCAATTCACTTTAGTGTCCAATCTCAGAAAATAGTTTTTGAGAAAATATTATTTTGTCAATTCAATGTTAATTAGCCTAGTTTTTAGGGTGATATTAGCTCTATTATATGTCTACCTCTCGTGTAGATAGCCCAGTTATAGAGGCTCTAAATCCCATTTATATTATTTTGTTAATTTAATGTTAATTATCTTAGTTTTTAGGGTGATTTTAGCTCTATTATATGTCTACCTCTCGTGTAGATAGCCCAGTTATAGAGGCTCTAAATCCCGTTTTGTGTCTCCACCATACAAGACCAATTCACTTTAGTGTCCAATCTCAGAAAATAGTTTTTGAGAAAATATTATTTTGTCAATTCAATGTTAATTAGCCTAGTTTTTAGGGTGATTTTAGCTCTATTATAGTGTCTACCTCTCGTGTAGATAGCCCGTTATAGAGGCTCTAAATCCCATTTATATTATTTTGTTAATTTAATGTTAATTATCTTAGTTTTTGGGGTGATTTTAGCTCTATTATATGTCTACCTCTCGTGTAGATAGCCCAGTTATAGAGGCTCTAAATCCCGTTTTGTGTCTCCACCATACAAGACCAATTCACTTTAGTGTCCAATCTCAGAAAATAGTTTTTGAGAAAATATTATTTTGTCAATTCAATGTTAATTAGCCTAGTTTTTAGGGTGATTTTAGCTCTATTATGTGTCTACCTCTCGTGTAGATAGCCCAGTTATAGAGGCTCTAAATCCCGTTTTGTGTCTCCACCATACAAGACCAATTCACTTTAGTGTCCAATCTCAGAAAATAGTTTTTGAGAAAATATTATTTTGTCAATTCAATGTTAATTAGCCTAGTTTTTAGGGTGATTTTAGCTCTATTATGTGTCTACCTCTCGTGTAGATAGCCCAGTTATAGAGGCTCTAAATCCCGGTTTGTGTCTCCACCATACAAGACCAATTCACTTTAGTGTCCAATCTCAGAAAATAGTTTTTGAGAAAATATTATTTTGTCAATTCAATATTAATTAGCCTAGTTTTTAGGGTGATTTTAGCTCTATTATGTGTCTACCTCTCGTGTAGATAGCCCAGTTATAGAGGCTCTAAATCCCGTTTTGTGTCTCCACCATACAAGACCAATTCACTTTAGTGTCCAATCTCAGAAAATAGTTTTTGAGAAAATATTATTTTGTCAATTCAATGTTAATTAGCCTAGTTTTTAGGGTGATTTTAGCTCTATTATGTGTCTACCTCTCGTGTAGATAGCCCAGTTATAGAGGCTCTAAATCCCGTTTTGTGTCTCCACCATACAAGACCAATTCACTTTAGTGTCCAATCTCAGAAAATAGTTTTTGAGAAAATATTATTTTGTCAATTCAATGTTAATTAGCCTAGTTTTTAGGGTGATTTTAGCTCTATTATGTGTCTACCTCTCGTGTAGATAGCCCAGTTATAGAGGCTCTAAATCCCGTTTTGTGTCTCCACCATACAAGACCAATTCACTTTAGTGTCCAATCTCAGAAAATAGTTTTTGAGAAAATATTATTTTGTCAATTCAATGTTAATTAGCCTAGTTTTTAGGGTGATGTTAGCTCTATTATGTGTCTACCTCTCGTGTAGATAGCCCAGTTATAGAGGCTCTAAATCCCGTTTTGTGTCTCCACCATACAAGACCAATTCACTTTAGTGTCCAATCTCAGAAAATAGTTTTTGAGAAAATATTATTTTGTCAATTCAATGTTAATTAGCCTAGTTTTTAGGGTGATTTTAGCTCTATTATGTGTCTACCTCTCGTGTATTAAGATAGCCCAGTTATAGAGGCTCTAAATCCCGTTTTGTGTCTCCACCATACAAGACCAATTCACTTTAGTGTCCAATCTCAGGAAATAGTTTTTGAGAAAATATTATTTTGTCAATTCAATGTTAATTAGCCTAGTTTTTAGGGTGATTTTAGCTCTATTATGTGTCTACCTCTCGTGTAGATAGCCCAGTTATAGAGGCTCTAAATCCCGTTTTGTGTCTCCACCATACAAGACCAATTCACTTTAGTGTCCAATCTCAGAAAATAGTTTTTGAGAACATATTATTTTGTCAATTCAATGTTAATTAGCCTTGTTTTTAGGGTGATTTTAGCTCTATTATGTGTCTACCTCTCGTGTATTAAGATAGCCCAGTTATAGAGGCTCTAAATCCCGTTTTGTGTCTCCACCATACAAGACCAATTCACTTTAGTGTCCAATCTCAGAAAATAGTTTTTGAGAAAATATTATTTTGTCAATTCAATCTTAATTAGCCTAGTTTTTAGGGTGATTTTAGCTCTATTATGTGTCTACCTCTCGTGTATTAAGATAGCCCAGTTATAGAGGCTCTAAATCCCGTTTTGTGTCTCCACCATACAAGACCAATTCACTTTAGTGTCCAATCTCAGAAAATAGTTTTTGAGAACATATTATTTTGTCAATTCAATGTTAATTAGCCTAGTTTTTAGGGTGATTTTAGCTCTATTATATGTCTACCTCTCGTGTAGATAGCCCAGTTATAGAGGCTCTAAATCCCGTTTTATGTCTCCACCATACAAGACCAATTCACTTTAGTGTCCAATCTCAGAAAATAGTTTTTGAGAAAATATTATTTTGTCAATTCAATGTTAATTAGCCTAGTTTTTAGGGTGATTTTAGCTCTATTATATGTCTACCTCTCGTGTAGATAGCCCAGTTATAGAGGCTCTAAATCCCGTTTTATGTCTCCACCATACAAGACCAATTCACTTTAGTGTCCAATCTCAGAAAATAGTTTTTGAGAAAATATTATTTTGTCAATTCAATGTTAATTAGCTTAGTTTTTAGGGTGATTTTAGCTCTATTATATGTCTACCTCTCGTGTAGATAGCCCAGTTATAGAGGCTCTAAATCCCATTTATATTATTTTGTCAATTCAATGTTAATTAGCCTAGTTTTTAGGGTGATTTTAGCTCTATTATATGTCTACCTCTCGTGTAGATAGCCCAGTTATAGAGGCTCTAAAACCCGTTTATATTATTTTGTCAATTCAATGTTAATTAGCCTAGTTTTTAGGGTGATTTTAGCTCTATTATATGTCTACCTCTCGTGTAGATAGCCCAGTTATAGAGGCTCTAAATCCCGTTTTATGTCTCCACCATACAAGACCAATTCACTTTAGTGTCCAATCTCAGAAAATAGTTTTTGAGAAAATATTATTTTGTCAATTCAATGTTAATTAGCCTAGTTTTTAGGGTGATTTTAGCTCTATTATATGTCTACCTCTCGTGTAGATAGCCCAGTTATAGAGGCTCTAAATCCCGTTTTATGTCTCCAGCATACAAGACCAATTCACTTTAGTGTCTAATCTCAGAAAATAGTTTTTGAGAAAATATTATTTTGTCAATTCAATGTTAATTAGCCTAGTTTTTAGGGTGATTTTAGCTCTATTATATGTCTACCTCTCGTGTAGATAGCCCAGTTATAGAGGCTCTAAATCCCGTTTTATGTCTCCACCATACAAGACCAATTCACTTTAGTGTCCAATCTCAGAAAATAGTTTTTGAGAAAATATTATTTTGTCAATTCAATGTTAATTAGCCTAGTTTTTAGGGTGATTTTAGCTCTATTATATGTCTACCTCTCGTGTAGATAGCCCAGTTATAGAGGCTCTAAATCCCGTTTTATGTCTCCACCATACAAGACCAATTCACTTTAGTGTCCAATCTCAGAAAATAGTTTTTGAGAAAATATTATTTTGTCAATTCAATGTTAATTAGCCTAGTTTTTAGGGTGATTTTAGCTCTATTATATGTCTACCTCTCGTGTAGATAGCCCAGTTATAGAGGCTCTAAATCCCGTTTTGTGTCTCCACCATACAAGACCAATTCACGTTAGTGTCCAATCTCAGAAAATAGTTTTTGAGAAAATATTATTTTGTCAATTCAATGTTAATTAGCCTAGTTTTTAGGGTGATTTTAGCTCTATTATATGTCTACCTCTCGTGTAGATAGCCCAGTTATAGAGGCTCTAAATCCCGTTTTATGTCTCCACCATACAAGACCAATTCACTTTAGTGTCCAATCTCAGAAAATAGTTTTTGAGAAAATATTATTTTGTCAATTCAATGTTAATTAGCCTAGTTTTTAGGGTGATTTTAGCTCTATTATATGTCTACCTCTCGTGTGGATAGCCCAGTTATAGAGGCTCTAAATCCCGTTTTTATGTCTCCACCATACAAGACCAATTCACTTTAGTGTCCAATCTCAGAAAATAGTTTTTGAGAAAATATTATTTTGTCAATTCAATGTTAATTAGCCTAGTTTTTAGGGTGATTTTAGCTCTATTATATGTCTACCTCTCGTGTAGATAGCCCAGTTATAGAGGCTCTAAATCCCGTTTTATGTCTCCACCATACAAGACCAATTCACTTTAGTGTCCAATCTCAGAAAATAGTTTTTGAGAAAATATTATTTTGTCAATTCAATGTTAATTAGCCTAGTTTTTAGGGTGATTTTAGCTCTATTATATGTCTACCTCTCGTGTAGATAGCCCAGTTATAGAGGCTCTAAATCCCGTTTTGTGTCTCCACCATACAAGACCAATTCACTTTAGTGTCCAATCTCAGAAAATAGTTGTGTCTCCACCATACAAGACCAATTCACTTTAGTGTCCAATCTCAGAAAATAGTTTTTGAGAAAATATTATTTTGTCAATTCAATGTTAATTAGCCTAGTTTTTAGGGTGATTTTAGCTCTATTATATGTCTACCTCTCATGTATTAAGATAGCCCAGTTATAGAGGCTCTAAATCCCATTTATATTTTTTTGTCAATTCAATGTTAATTATCTTAGTTTTTAGGGTGATTTTAGCTCTATTATATGTCTACCTCTCGTGTATTAAGATAGCCCAGTTATAGGGGCTCTAAATCGTGTTTTGTGTCTCCACCATACAAGACCAATTCACTTTAGTGTCCAATCTCAGAAAATAGTTTTTGAGAAAATATTATTTTGTCAATTCAATGTTAATTAGCCTAGTTTTTAGGGTGATTTTAGCTCTATTATAATTATGTCTACCTCTCGTGTATTAAGATAGCCCAGTTATAGAGGCTCTAAATCCCGTTTTGTGTCTCCACCATACAAGTCCAATTCACTTTAGTGTCCAATCTCAGAAAATAGTTTTTGAGAAAATATTATTTTGTCAATTCAATGTTAATTATCTTAGTTTTTAGGGTGATTTTAGCTCTATTATAATTATGTCTACCTCTCGTGTATTAAGATAGCCCAGTTATAGAGGCTCTAAACCCCGTTTCGTGTCTCCACCGTACAAGACCAATCTAGCCTAGTTTTTAGGCTGATTTTAGCTCTATTCTCAGAAAATAATTATATAGGGTTCCAGACACATTACAAAGAGGAGTCAAGGTGGAAAATAAACGCATTTTCTGGTTAAAATATTTTTATTGTAAACAAAAATCATACCACACATGATGGAGGTACGGCTCTAAATAAAAACAAAAAGGTGGTCGTATCGGCTAAAAATACTTATTGGTCCTTACTTACCACATTCGGATCCGCTAAAGGGTTAAAACAAAGAGATACAAACAAACCTTGCCTCTATCGTAGTAATGTTTTTCTTGTTTGTCCGTAAGTGATGGCGGGTAAGCCATGAGACATACATACATCATGCCTCAGCCTTAGTTAGTGGTGTGTCTCCTTGGCATCTAGTAACGCGCCGCAGCCGCCCCCAACAACCTCATTCAGGTTCGAATCCTCCGGGGAATATCACCCGCTTTTCGGATAAATAAATATATGAAATTATTATATCTTTAACTATTTTTTAAATATATATGTATACACTATATAATGATTACTCCCCTCATGTTCTATAATAACCAACCAGAATTAATATAAACACAATATAATATGAGGAGAACTTTATTAATAATATTTTTTACAGATAGTGACCTAAAGCGAAACATTACCGGCAGAGACCACCAAGGTGGGATCCCTAAGCAGGCCTTAGTCCTGCTACTACCACCACTACTACTACTCACCCTGTTGGTTCCGAGTGCTGCTAACTACACAACTAATTGTCCCATCATCTTACCTAATAACGAAACCCCACTACCGCTGCCAATCACCATGCAGTTTATACACGCATCTGACTCACAATGGAGGGCCTATTGGGAGCTGTTGACGGAAGATGGCGAACCAGCTGCCTGTTTGTTCATGGAAAATTTTGACACCAACAACACCATCCGTTCGGCTGGTGTCGGCTGTCTCAATGTCACCAGCTGGGAACACGCGGCTGTCCAGCCTTCCTTCGTTGTGGGGGGGTCAGGGTTGTGGTACGATGACGATGTCGTCACTTTTTTCCTTACATCTTCTAACAAAAGCTTCACTATCCAGTTGAATCAAAAGGAGGCTGGTGAACTGACCCAAGATACCAATGGTCTAGTAGTAACTAAGGTAGACCGGGTGAACATGTCCTATGGGGCACCACTGATTAAGTTACCCAACTTTGAGGTCATGGACGATGATGGGTGCCTAGCTCTGGTAGGGTGTGACAGTGGGTTTAGTAGCAGACTCAGCCTGTCACCCTCTGCTGATCTTATCCGACTCTCCCCGGAAGCCGGAAGTGAGGAAATTACAGTCTCAGTGATGCTCTACCCCTGTTTCCCCACCAACTATTATGCCATATACAATAGCACGCATGGAACCCGAGAGGCACTTCACCTAAACGTAACTTACTCCCGAGGTTATCGCTACCAAACTCTCACGGTCGATCTTAACTCCACCACCATTCTCTCCATCACGAGGGCACACCACAAAGGGGAGGAGGACTGCTCTGGGTCTTGGTACAGGTTGGGTGTCAAGGGTGCGAGGGTCATTCCTAATTGTGTTTCTAGTAAAGCTGGAATTACCACCAAAGCTGGTATTACGGGCAATTCGTATTCTACTCTCATCCCCAATTATCATACTAAGTTCAATTGTTATAACTAGTGTTATTTGATTATTGTAGATCCTGATAGAGAAATATTATTTTGTCAATTCTAGTTTTTAGGCTAATTTTAGCTCAGTTATATGTCTACATCTCATGTAGATATCCTAGCGGCTCTAAATAAAAACAAAAAGGTGGTCGTATCGGCTAAAAAATACTTATTGGTCCTTACTTACCACATTCGGATCCGCTAAAGGGTTAAAACAAAGAGATACAAACCCACTGTACCTCTATCGTAGTAATGTTTGTCCATAAGTGATGGCGGGTAAGCCATGAGACAGCCGTGGTGTCTCCCTTCGCATCTAGTAACGCGCCGCAGCCGCCCCCAACAACCTCATTCAGGTTCGAATCCTCCGGGGAATATCACCCGCTTTTCGGATAAATAAATATATGAAATTATTATATCTTTAACTATTTTTTTTTTCAGTATATGCATACTATATGATGATTACTCCCCTCATGTTCACGATAGAAATGATCATATACGCATCCCAAATAGATTTATCGTTTGAATCTTACTGCGTCCTCAGATTAGCAATAAGAAAAAGATTACTCTCACTGTTATAATTACCTCTCCAAAATTAGTTTTCTGATAATAACCAACCAGAATTAATATAAACACAATATAATATGAGGCGAACTTTATTGATAATATTTTTTACAGATAGTGACCTAAAGCGAAACATTGTCCTCCTCTGTCATGATGACCGGCAGAGACCACCATGGTGGGATCCCTAAGCAGGCCTTACTACTACTCACCCTGTTGGTTCCGTGTGCTGCTAACTACACAACTAATTGTCCCGTCATCTTACCTAATCACGAAACCCCACCACCGCTGCCAATCACCATGAAGTTTATATTCTCATCTTACCACTCACAATGGAGGATCTATTGGGAGCTGTTGACGGATGATGGCGAACCAGCTGCCTGTTTGTTCATGGAGAATTTTGACACCAACAACACAATCCGTTCGGCTGGTGTCGGCTGTCTCAATGTCACCAGCTGGGAACACGCGGCTGTCCATCCTCCCTTTGTTATGGGGTCAGGGAGGTGGTACAGTGTCGTCACTCTTTTCCTGACATCTTCTAACAAAAGCTTCACTATCCAGTTGAATCAAAGGGAGGCTGGTGAACTGACCCAAGATACCAATGGTCTAGTAGTAACTACGATAGACCGGGTGAACGTGTCCTATGGGGCACCACTGATTATGTTACCCAACTTTGAGGTCATGGACGATGATGGGTGCCTAGCTCTGGTAGGGTGTGACAGTGGGTTTAGTAGCAGACTCAGCCTGTCACCCTCTGCTGATCTCATCCGACTCTCCCCGGAAGCCGGAAGTGAGGAAATTACAGTCTCAGTGATGCTCTACCCCTGTTTCCCCACCAACTATTATGCCATATACAATAGCACGCATGGAACCCGAGAGGCACTTCACCTAAACGTAACTTACTCCCGAGGTTATCGCTACCAAACTCTCACTGTCGATCTTAACTCCACCACCATTATCTCCATCACAAGGGCACACCACAAAGGGGAGGAGGACTGTTCTGGGTCTTGGTACATGTTGGGTGTCAAGGGTGCGAGGGTCATTCCTAATTGTGTTTCTAGTAAAGCTGGTATTACGGGCAATTCGTTTTCCCCTATTCTACTCTCATCCCCAATTATCATACTAAGTTCAATTGTTATAACTAGTGTTATTATTCTATTATTGTAAAACCATGATTGTTTGCATATCCATTTCAGCAATTCTGCCACCATCCGTTTCGGCTGCACCAGCTGGGTTTTAGGGGCTCTGAATCCCATTTTGTGTCTCCAGGCCATTTAATTTTAATGTAGAATCTCAGATTTTTTTTGGGAGTCAAGTCAATCCTAGTTTTTAGATAGGTAGGTACATTGGCTAGCCTAGTTTTCGGGGCTCTAAATCCCGTTTCGTGTCTCCCGGAGACCACCTATGTTTGTATCTACTAAAACCCGACTGTGTCACCATCCAGGACTTTAGCGGACACCGCCGCTTTGGGGTCACTATAATACATTATACGGCCCTTTATTTTTGTTTTATTTAGAATCGTACTACTCACTCACATTTTTGGCATTATTTTTTTAAACAATAAACTATAATTATTTAACTAGAAAATTAATTAGTTTCATTTACCCCTTCAGACTCATATGACGCAACCTCTCCAAAAAAAAACTGTCACACCTCAGTCGTCCGTCGTTTCCACAACCCACCCATGATGAAATTCCTCGACCACAATTAGTGGACAAAAACACCTCACCGATCCAAAAGTGGTAAGGGTATTGTTTGGTCAATTATATACGACCCCCCTTTTGTTTATTTATTTATTTATAACCATACTTTCCGCCGTCACACGTGTGAATAGTGTGGTATTTTTTTCTGGTTAAACTTTGTTTAACCAGAAAACGCGTTACTCTGGACGTGATGAGTTTAACAAAAAATAAAGAGACACAAACCATCTTGCCTATCTATCTAGTGGCTAAAAAATATACTTACTTACTACATTCGGAGCGACAAAAAACAAAACACTTTGTCTATTATCTATCGTAGTAACGTTGTTTGTCCGGAAGTGGTGGCGGGTAAACCCCCCCACACACACATCATTATTTATGTACCTCACCATATATACTGCCTTAGTCTCCTACGCGCCGTAGTCGCCACCGCAACCTCACCCCTACCCAACTCAGGTTTGAATCCTCAAGAGGGGAAGATCACCCACCTCACTTTCCATTGAATTAAGATACACGATTATTATATCTTTAACTATTTTCAGTGTATGTGTAAAAATGATTACAAAATTAATAGTATTTTTACAGATAGTGAACGAATAAATCTGTGAAAAAGTTGTCCTCTTCAAACATGGTGTTTATTCTATTACCATACAGGAAACATCATAATGACCGGCAGAGACCACCTATGTTTGTGTTCTGGAGGTGGGATTCCTAAGCAGGCCTTGGTGCTGCTGCTGCTACTGCTGGTTCCATGTGCTGCTGGCCGGGCGTGCCCCCGCTTCTTATTTAATAGGGACAGTCTCGAAGCCGCTGCCAACCACCGTGCAGTTGATGAACGTAGTTGACCTAAATTGGACGACCTATTGGGAGCTGTTGACGGCGAAAGGCCAACCAGTCGCCTGTTTGGTCATGGAGAATTCTGACACCCGCAACACCATCCGTTCGGCTGGTGTCCGCTGTCTCAATGTCACCAGCTGGGAACACGCGGTGGTCCGGCCTTCATTTTTCTCCGCCTGGATACACGCGGCTGTCCGGCCTGCAGTTTTTATGGGAGGGGAGTGGAATGATATCCTAACTTTTTTTCTGACAGCTTCTAACAACAGCTTCACTGTCCAGTTGAATCAAAAGGAGGCTGGCGAACTGACCCAAGATACCAATTTTTCGGTAACTATGGTAGACTGGGTGAATACGAGCCAGGGGGGGCCACAGATAAGGTTCCCCAGCTTTGAGGTTATGGATGATGATGGGTGCCTAGCTCTGACAGGGTGTGACAGTGGGTGGAGCCGCCTCAGCCTGGCACCCTCTGCTGATCTCATCCGCCTCTCCCCGAAAGTCGGAAGTGAGGAAATTACAGTCGCAGTGGGGCTCTCCGACTGTTTCCCCCGCTACTATTATGCCATATACAACAGCACGCACGGAACCCGAGAGGCACTTCACCTAAACATATTTTACTCCCGAGGTTATCACTACCACACTCTCACGGCCGATCTTAACTCCACCACCATTCTCTCCATCACGAGGGCACACGACGAACGGGAGGACTGCTCTGGGTATTGGTACTCGTTGGGTGTCAAGGGTGCGAGGGTCATTCCTAATTGTGTTTCTAGTAAAGCTGATATTACGGGCACTTCGCTTTCCGTTATTCTGCTCTCATCCCCAATTAACATACTAAGTTCAATTGTTATAACTAGTGTTATTCTATTATTGTAATTCTGTATTGTTTACATGTCCTAGTTGTTTTAGCAATTCTGACACCGGCTGTCCGCCGGGAGCAGACTTTCTTTTTTATATCTATACACTATCTAACTGCGAATCTAGTTCACGAGTAACTGTGGCGAGGTGATCACACAACCACGGTCAATCTTAACTCCGAGGCACACCACGTCATTCGATTATTGTTTACTATCCATTTTGGTTCTGCAACAAATCTTTTTAACCGACCCTTTAGCGGACCTTTATTTTTTATTTAGAGCCGTACTACTGTGCACTGTTGTATGATTTAGATTTTTTTCAATAAAATGTATTTAACCAGAACAATTTGTTTCGTTTTCTACCTTGCCAGCTCTCGTAATATTATTTTGGTCAAGTCAATCTTACTTTATAGCTAGCCTAGTTTTTAGTTAAAAAGCCCCGTTTATATATCTCATGTCTTGCACATGTGAGTGGTAACGGCTCTAATAAAAAAAAATACTTAATGATAATTACTTACCACATTGCCTTACTATCTATTCATCTATGGTCCTCCTGCTCAATTGTTCCCTGTGAGACATAACCCAAGTGCCTGTTTGTTCATGGATAACTCCTGCTGGTTCCGGCGATAATACATCTCATATGTCTTTAAAAAAAAGTTTGTTGTAAAAGAAAAGAAATTATGCCACACACGTGACTAGTACGGCTCTAAATAAAAAAAAAAGGTGGCCGTATAGACTAAAAAAAAACTTACCACATTCGGATCGGCTAAAGGGTTAATTAACCCTGCCGCAATTTTGAGCCTATTAGGGATACTTTTAAAGCCTTTGTTACCGGGCAGAACACTAATTTAGGAGAGATTGCTAATCTGGCAACCTCTGTCTGGGTCGTGAGAGGGATATATATATATATATATCATCATATCTGTGAGCCTCGCCTCCAGTAATGCGCACCCCGCCGCACCAACTCAGGTTCGGGGGAAAGATCACCACAGGTTACATAAAATATATTATAGTGCTCAATTATAGTGTGTATAAATAACCATGCTGTAATTTACAGGAAACATCATGATGACCGGCAGAGATCCTGGAGGTGGGATTCCTCCTAAGCAGTCCTTGGTCCTCCTGCTGCTGACCCTGCTGGTTCCGTATGCTGACCAGGCGTGCCCCATTATCTCATCAAACGTCAGTCTCAAAGCCCCATTACCGCTACCAATCGCCGTGCAGTTGACACCTCTGTTTAAACATATATGGTGGACGGCCTATTGGGAGCTGTTGACAGCGGAGGGCTCGCCAGCGGCCTGTTTGGTCATGGATAATTCTTTCTTCAACAACAACACCATCCGTTCGGCTGGTGTCGGCTGTCTCAATGTCACCAGCTGGGAACACGCGGCTGTAGGGCCTCCATTTGTCCTAGGGGGGTGGTTCGAATTCTTCACTTTCTTTCTGACAGCTTCTAACAACAGCTTCACTGTCCAGCTGAATCAAAAGGAGGCTGGCGAACTAACCCAAGCAACCGCGTCGCGAGTAACTATGGTAGACCGGGTAAACATGACCGATGGGGGACCAAAGATTAGGTTCTCCAAACTTGAGGTCATGGATGATGGATGCCTAGCTCCGATAGGGTGTGACTGGGGATGGAGCCACCTCAGCCTGGCCCCCTCTGATCTCATCCGACTCGCCCCGGAAGCCGGAAGTGAGGAAATTGTAGTCACAGTGTCGCTCGCCCTCTGTTTCCCCGACCCTATTTATGCCATATACAACACGCATGGAACCCGAGAGGTACTTCACCTAAACCTGACTTACTCGCAAAGTGATAGTTTCCACACTCTCACGGCCGATATTAACTCCAACACCATTCTCTCCATCGCGAGTGTACGCAACGGACAACGGGACGACTGCTCTAGGGATTGGTACTTTTTGGGTGTCAAGGGTGCGAGGGTCATTCCTAATTGTGTTTCTGGTAAAGCTGGTACGATGATGGGTAATTTGCTGCTCTTCATTAGAAAATTATTCCTTTTATTTCTGCAACACACCATTTAACCAACCCTTTAGCGGGCAAGACAACCTGAATGAACCTTCCTTTTGTTTTGACAATAAACTATATTTAACCAAACAAAATTCGTTTCATTCTGTATGTAAACTTTTTGGAGGGGGGATTAATTGATAATACATCTCATGTCTTGGCTAGAAAAAAGTTTATTGTAAAAAAAAATCAATACAGTAGGTTCATCATCCTTCTGTGCTGATTGTCGTCCATAACAGATTTCCAAAGAAGCGGCTGTTACGTGACGAGGTGTGGATCTAAATACAACAAAAAAGTGGCTGTTTAGGCTTTAAAAAAATACTTACCACATTCGGATCCTCTAAAGGGTTAATTAGATAGACATCGGGGGTTTTAGCTGTGGGCAGAAAACTAACTGAGAGAATTTGGCAACCTCTGGGGTTATAAAACAAAAAATGATGGCGGGTAAGTTACACACACACATATATTATATCTGTGAGCTTTTTGGTGTGTCTCCTTCGCATCTAGTAACGCGCCGCCGCCGCCACACCCTGGGAGGGTTAATAAATAAATATATTAGTGCTCAATTATAGTGTTTATAACCATGCTGTAATTTACAGGAAATATCACGATGACCGGCAGAGATCTTGGAGGTGGGATTCCTCCTAAGCAGTCCTTGGTCCTCCTGCTGCTGACCCTGATGGTTCCCGGGGCGTGCCCCATTATCTCATCAAACGCCAGTCTCACAGTCCCATTACCGCAACCAATCACCGTGCAGTTGATGCCTCTGTTTAAACATATATGGTGGACCGCCTATTGGGAGATATTGACAGCGGAGGGCTTGCCAGCTGCCTGTTTGGTCATGGATAATTCTTTCTTCAACAACAACACCATCCGTTCGGCCGGTGTCGGCTGTCTCAATGTCACCAGCTGGGAACACGGGCCTCCATTTATCCTAGGGGTGTGGTTCAAATTCTTCACTTTCTTTCTGACAGCTTCTAGCAACAGCTTCACTGTCCAGCTGAAGCAAAAGGAGGCTGGCGAACTAACCCCAGCAACCGTGTCGCGAGTAACTATGGTAGACCGGGAGAGCGGATGGAGCCACCTCAGCCTCCCCCCTCTAATCTCATCCGACTCTCCCCGGAAGCCGGAAGTGAGGAAATTGTAGTCTCAGTGTCGCTCGCCCTCTGTTTCCCCGACCCTATTTATGCCATATACAACACGCATGGAACCCGAGAGGCACTTCACCTAAACCTAACTTACTCCCTTAGTGATAGTTTCCACTTTCTCACGGCCGATATTAACTCCAACACCATTCTCTCCATCTCGAGTGTACGCAACGGACAATGGGACGACTGCTCTAGGGAATGGTACTTTTTGGGTGTCAAGGGTGCGAGGGTTATTCCTATTTGTGTTTCTAGTAAAGCTGGTACTTCGCTGCTCTCATCCCCAATTAATTAGCATATTAACCCTCGCACGTCCTGACGCAATTTACGGGTAAACGGCTCGCCAATCCAAAGTTACTTATATGGCTATGTATTGTTTGGCCGCTTCGGGGTTATTATTCAGTATTACTGGCCCCCCCCCTCTATTTTTGTTTTTATTTAGACCTGTACTACACCTCCATGGTATGATTTTTTTTACAATAAACTGTAATTAACCAGAAAAATCGTTTCATTTCCCACCCTTTACATAAACTCTCAGGAAGAAAAAAAACACAGGGGGTGGGAGCCCCGGGGACTAGCCTAGTTTTTAGGCACTCTAAAATAACCCGTTTTTTATATGTCTACCATGCACCGCGTTATGACCGGCATGTGTTTGTGTGTTCGGGAGGTGGGATTCCTCCTACTGACCCTGCTGGTTCCATGTGCTGGTCAGACGTGTCCCACCTTCTTCTCAAGTCAGGCCCGCTTGGGGGAGACCCTTGTTTTTTTTGTATTTAGAGCTGGGAGACTTTTTTTTATTTAGAGTCGTACTCCACGCGTGTATATACGGTGTAATAAATATAATATGAGGAGCCAAAGAAGTTATCCGCTGAGAAACACGTTGCACACGTGTTTAACCGGGAAGCATCGTTATGACCGGCATGTGTTTGTGTATTCGGGAGGTGGGATTCCTCCTAAGCAGGCCTTGGTCCTCCTCCTCCTGCTGGCCAGACGTGTCCCACCTTCTTCTCAAGTCAGGCCCGCTTGGGGGAGACCCTTGGTTGTTGTTTTTTTGTATTTAGAGCCGTACTCCACACACACCTCCTCCACCGCGCGTATGTACTCGGTGTAATAAATATAATATGAGGAGCCGAAGAAGTTATCCGCTGCGAAACGTTGCACACGTGTTTAACCGGGAAGCATAGTTATGACCGGCATGTGTTTGTGTGTTCGGGAGGTGGGATTCCTCCTAAGCAGGCCTTGGTCCTCCTCCTCCTGCTGGCCAGACGTGTCCCACCTTCTTCTCAAGTCAGGCCCGCTTGGGGGAGACCCTTGTTTTTTTTTTGTATTTAGAGCCGTACTCCACACACACCTCCTCCACTGCGCGTATGTACACGGTGTAATCAATATAATATGAGGAGCCGAAGAAGTTATCCGCTGAGAAACGTTGCACATGTGTTTAACCGGGAAGCATCGTTATGACCGGCATGTGTTTGTGTGTTCGGGAGGTTGGGATTCCTCCTAAGCAGGCCTTGGTCCTCCTACTGACCCTGCTGGCCAGACGTGTCCCACCTTCTTCTCAAGTCAGGCCCGCTTGGGGGAGACCCTTGGTTGTTTTTTTTGGTATTTAGAGCCGTACTCCACACACACCTCCACCACGCGTATGTACACGGTGTAATAAATATATTATGAGGAGCCGAAGAAGTTATCTGCTGAGAAACGTTGCACACGTGTTTAACCGGGAAGCATCGTTATGACCGGCATGTGTTTGTGTGTTCGGGAGGTTGGGATTCCTCCTAAGCAGGCCTTGGTCCTCCTACTGACCCTGCTGGTACCGTGTGCTGGCCAGACGTGTCCCACCTTCTTCTCAAGGGATAGTCTCGAAAACCCACTACCGCTGCCAATCGCCGTGCAGTTGGAGCTGAGTAATTACCCAACGTGGACTACCTATTGGGAGCTGTTGACAGCGGAGGGCGAACCAGTCGCCTGTTTGGTCATGGAGGTCTCATCTGACGACCCCTCCACCACCATCCGTTCGGCCGGTGGCGGCTGTCTCAATGTCACCAGCTGGGACCACGCGGCTGTCTGGCCGCCATTTTTCCGAGGGGGAGAGAAGTGGTACAATCTCTTCACTGTTTTTCTGACAGCTTCTAACAACAGCTTCACTGCCCAGTTGAATCAAAAGGAGTCTGGCGAACTGACCCAAGAAACCATTTTGCGAGTAACTATGGTAAACCGGGTGAACACGACCTCTGGGGGACCAAAGATTAGGTTTCCCAACCTTGAGATCGTGGATGATGATGGATGCCTAGCTCTGACGGAGTGTGACAACGGGTGGAGTTACCTCAGCCTGGCACCCGCTGATCTCATCCGACTCTCCCCGGAAAACGTGGAGGAAATTGTAATCAAAGTGACGCTCTCCACCTGTTTCCCCACATACAATATAGCCGTGTACAGCACGCGTGGAACCCAAGAGGCACTTCACTTCAACGTAACTTACTCCCGAGGTGATCGCTACCACACTCTCACGGCCGATCTTAACTCCAACACCACCATTCTCTCCGTCACGGGGGAACACCACGGAGCGACCTGCTCTGGGGATTGGTATTTGTTGGGTGTCAATGGGGCGAAGGTCATTCCTAATTGTGTTTCTAGTAAAGCTACTATTATTACGGGTAATTCGCTTGCCATTATTCTGCTCTCATCCCCAATTAGTGTAATAATTGCCATTGTTTTATCTAGTACAATATGGGGATATTTGCTGTATGCCCGGTGAAACTGGCCACTTGGGGGTTCATATTATACGGCCGTACTCACACATGTGTGGTATAATTTGTTTTTTACAATAAACTGTAGTATTTAACCAGAAAATTTGTTTTGTTTCATTTCCACCTCTATATTTTTTGGAGAAACCAGGCTATATATCTTTGTGTTTGTGAAAATATTATTTCGGAAAACTAGTAAAGCTACTATTATTACGGGTAATTCGCTTGCCATTATTCTGCTCTCATCCCCAATTAGTGTAATAATTGCCATTGTTTTATCTATATGGGGATATTTGCTGTATGCCTGGTGAAACTGGCCACTTGGGGGTTCATATTATACGGCCGTACTCACACATGTGTGGTATATTTTTTTTTACAATAAACTGTAGTATTTAACCAGAACATTTGTTTTGTTTCATTTCCACCTCTATATTTTTGGAGAAACCAGGCTATATATCTTTGTATTTGTGAAAATATTATTTCGGAAAACTAGTGAAGCTACTATTATTACGGGTAATTCGCTTGTCATTATTATGCTCTCATCCCCAATTAGTGTAATAATTGCCATTGTTTTTATGGGGATATTTGCTGTATGTCCGGTGAAACTGGCCACTTGGGGGTTCATATTATAGAGTATACGGCCGTACTCACACATGTGTGGTATACAAATTTTATGTTCACAATAAATTGTAGGGTATTTAACCAGAACATTTGTTTTGTTTAATTTCCACCTCTATATTTTTGGAGAAACCAGGCTATATATCTTTGTGTTTGTGAAAATATTATTTCGGAAAACTAGTGAAGCTACTATTATTACGGGTAATTCGCTTGCCATTATTATGCTCTCATCCCCAATTAGTGTAATAATTGCCATTGTTTTATCTATATGGGGATATTTGCTGTATGTCCGGTGAAACTGGCCACTTGGGGGTTCATATTATAGAGTATACGGCCGTACTCACACATGTGTGGTATACAAATTTTGTGTTCACAATAAATTGTAGGGTATTTAACCAGAACATTTGTTTTGTTTCATTTCCACCTCTATATTTTTGGAGAAACCAGGCTATATATACCGTTATATATCTTTGTGTTTGTGAAAATATTATTTCGGAAAATATATAGGGTTATTGAGTTTGCTGTATGTCCGGTGAAACTGGCCACTTGGGGGTTAATATTATAGAGTATACGGCCGTACTCACTTTTTTTGTTTACAATAAATTGTAGGGTATTTAACCAGAACATTGTTTTTTTTCATTTCTACCTCTATATTTTTGGAGAAACCAGGCTATATATACCGTTATATATCTTTGTGTTTGTGAAAATATTATTTCGGAAAATATATAGGGAGTTTGCTGTATGTCCGGTGAAACTGGCCACTTGGGGGTTAATATTATAGAGTATACGGCCGTACTCACACATGTGTGGTATACATTTTTTTTTGTTTACAATAAATTGTAGGGTATTTAACCAGAACATTTGTTTTGTTTCATTTCCACCTCTATATTTTTGGAGAAACCATCAAGAAACGAGTTTTCTGGAGGGGTGTCGTCTTACATTCGGTCGGATCCGCTAAAGGGTTAAACAAAATCATCATCATATCCTGGTAACGCGCCGCAACCGTAGCCCCGCCCTCAAAACAAAAAATATATAAACATGGTCAATTTAGGAAAAAAACACCAGTTAATTAGTCTTTTTTAATCCGAATAAGTTACATAAAAAAACTGCATTCTGCTAAAGGGTAATTTCCGCAAATATATATCCCCCCTATAAGGCCATTTGCCCGCTAAATACTGTACAAAAAAAACGCATTATGGCTCTAAATAAAAACAAAAAGGGCCTGAATAAAAAACCCCCGGAGCCTCCGTGGGTTGTCGATCGGCCTCGGCCTCGGCCTCGATGGTGACACCGTCGGGGGTAGTTTCTTCGCCGCCGCCGGTCGCCGCCTCCGCCGCCAACATCTTTGTGATGATAGGGTTGTAGATCTGTTCAATTTGTGTCCGCCTGCGTGTACACTCTGCCATTTCGACCACCCGTGAGGTATCCAACCACTTGACGGTATCGCCACAGGCTTCCATTATCTTATTACGGTCCTCCTCCTCGAAGTTAGCCGCGGTACGCATCACGTTGAAGCAATAGGATTGCAGCGTATTCTTGGCACATACAAGATCCCTCTTCTTCTCATCTTCATATTTGTACCGCTCGGCATCCTGCACCATGCGCTCGATCTCCCCCTTGCTGAGACGTCCCCTGTCATTGGTGATTGTAATCTTGCTCTCCTTACCCATCGACTCGATCCCCGCAGACACATTGAGTATACCGTTAGTATCAATATCGTAGGTCACTTCAATCTTTGGAACACCTTGGGGGGCGGGGGGGAGATCACTAAGTAGAAACATACCCAGGAGATGGTTATCCTTCGCCATGGAACGTTCACCCTCATACACCTGGATTAACACACCGGGTTGGTTGTCTACCCAGGTGGTGAAGGTCTGGGTCTGTTTGATGGGAATGCGGGTATTACGCTTGATAATGGGAATCATAATTCCACCGAATGTTTGAATACCCAAAGACAGAGGGGTTACATCCAACAGTAGAAGCTCTTCGAGGCCCTCAGACTTATCGCCGCAGAGGATGGCCGCTTGGACGGCAGCACCGTAAGCAACAGCCTCATCGGGGTTGATCGACTTGTTCAGCTCTTGGCCGTTGAAAAAGTCCCGCAGAAGGTTCTGGATCTTGGGAATTCGAGTGGAGCCACCAACCAACACAATGTCGTGAATTTGAGCCTTGTCCATCTTGGCATCGCACAGGGACTTCTCCACATGCTCAAGGGTGCCACGGAAAAGATGACACACAGCTTCTCAAAGCGGGCACGAGTAATTGAGGTGTAGAAATCGATACCTTCAAAAAAGGAATCAATCTCGATACTGGCCAGAGTAGAGGCGGAGAGTATGCGCTTCGCTCGTTCACAAGCAGTACGTAGGCGGTGTAGGGAACGCTTGTTCTGGGTGGGATCTTTCTTGTGCTTGCGCTTGAACTCTTCCAGGAAGTGGTTAACCATCTGGTTGTCAAAGTCTTCACCCCCCAAGTGAGTGTCACCTGTAGTGGATTGTACTTCGAAAATGCCATCTTCGATACTAAGAATGGACACATCGAAAGTACCGCCACCCAGATCATAGATGAGAATATTACGATTATCGCCCACCACTTGCTTATCGAGACCGTAGGCGATGGCAGCGGCGGTGGGCTCATTGATGATACGCAGCACATTGAGCCCAGAGATGGCCCCAGCATCTCTGGTGGCTTGACGCTGGGCGTTGTTGAAGTGGGCTGGGACAGTGATAACAGCATTTTTGACTGTGAACCCCAGGTAGGCCTCTGCAATTTCTTTCATCTTGATTAGCACCATGGATGAGATTTCCTCTGGGTAAAATGATTTTTTCTCTCCCTTGTACTCCACTTGAATCTTGAGTTTTATACCGTCATCGATTACATCAAAAGGCCAATGTTTCATGTCACTCTGAACGTGGGGGTCCTCAAAATTGCGACCAATAAGTCTCTTGGCATCAAAGACAACACCCACTTGATTTTTGGCAGCGTCTCCAACGAGACGCTCTGTGTCTGTGAAGGCCACACAGTAAGGAGTGGTACGGTCCCCCTGGTCGTTGGCTATGATTTCCACCTTCCCATACTGGAACACTCCGACACAGGAGTAGGTTGTCCCCAAGTCGATACCTATAGCTGTAGTTTCAGCCATTTTTGTTCTCCGACCACTTACTGTCAACAGTGACTTGTAGACACTAACCTGTCCTTTCCAGAGAGAGAGAGAGATATTGGGGAAACACGTAAAAGGGGGTGGAGCTTCCCAATAAACTTGTGGGCGGTCTCGGCTAGCCTTCACACTCGGCCGGGTTCTCTCGTCCCGGGAGCAACTGGAAGCTGACCATGACCGGTAGAGACTGTTCTGGAGGTGGGATTCCTTATCTGTCCTTGGTCCTGCTGCTACTGACCCTGGTGGTTCCGTGCGCTGGCCAGACGTGTCGCGACGGCAGTCTCAAAGCCCCCCTACCGCTGCCAATTGCCATACAATTGCAGCCTCAGCTTCAGTACCCAAAATGGACGACCTATTGGGAGCTGTTGACGGTGGAGGGCGGCGAGCCAGCTGCCTGTTTGGTCATGGGGACATCTCGTGGCACCGCCAACAACACCACCATCCGTTCAGCTGGTGTCGGCTGTCTCAATGTCACCAGCTGGGAAAACGAGGTTGTCTGGCCTACATTTTTCGGAGTTACTTTCTTTCTGAAAGCTTCTGACAAAGGCTTCACTGTCCAGCTGAATCAAAGGGAGTCTGGCGAACTGACCCAAGAAACCATTTTGCCAATAACTGTGGTAGACGGGTGAACACGACCTTTGGGGGACCAAAGGTCGTGTTCCCCGACTTTGAGGTCATGGATGATGGGTGCCTAGCACTGACAGAGCGGTGTGGCAGTGGGTGGAGTTACCTCAGGTTGGCGCCCTCTACCGATCTCATCCGACTCTCCCCGGAAGCCGTTGAGGAAATTACAGTTGCAGTGGCGCTCCCCGAGTGTTTCTCCGGCTACCATTATGGCATGTACAAAACACAGGGAACCCGAGAGATACTTCACCTCAACGTAACTTACTCCCGAGATGATACCTACGACACTCTGACGGCCGATCTCAACTCCCACACCATTCTCTCCTTCATGACGGCACACTACGGATACTACCGTAACTGCTTTGGGGATTTGTGCTTGTTAAGTGTCAATGGTGCCAGGGTCATTCCTAATTGTCTTTCTAGTAAAGTCAATTCGCTTTCCGCTATTCTGCTCTCATCCCCAATTAGCACACTAAGTATAGCTAGCGTTACTCTAATATTCGCATTTTAGCTCATCTCAGTTGGGTCGCTCACACCCCCATCACTAATATGGTATGATTGTTTTTTGTTTACAATAAACTGTATTTACATTTCCGCCTTGACTCACTCTCTTTAGGTAAATATTTTGGGATATACCGCAAGATTGACTTAATCTAAAAATAAATATTGGCTCACACTCTCTTCACGTAAACTCTCAGGAAAAGAAAATATATTTTTTTTGGAGAGATTGATATTTTTCTCCAAAAAATATTGCGTAAACTCTCAGACAAATATTTTTGGGTAGCTAGCTAGCATCTCCTCCAGCTTGACTCAGAACAATATTTTGGGAGAAACCAGGCTATACCGCTTTATGTCATACCAAATATTGTCCACATCTTAACTAGCCTAGTTTTAGTTGGGAGAAACCAGGTTATACCGCTTTATGTCATCTACCAACTTGACCAAATTTTTCTCCAAAAATATTGTCCACATCTTAACTAGCCTGCCTAGTTTTAGGAGCTCCATGCTATCGTCCACATCTGTCTCCTTCCGAATGGGGATGGTTCACGCGTTCAGAAGAACCACCTACCCTAACCATCATTATTACGGTGCACGAAGACCTCTTCACTTTTGGAAATATTTCACATTCCCCCTACCCCTGAGATTTTAACTAGCTTAGTTTTTAGGAGCTCTAAATCCCCATCTTGTGGATGAGATTTCCTCTGGGTAAAAACATGATGTCTTCTCACCCTTATGATCTTGGGTTTTTATACCAACTCTGAACGTGGGTCCAGGGTCCTCAAAATTGCGACCCTTGGCACCAAAGACAAAATACCTACTTGATTTTTGGCAGCATCTCCAATGTGAAGGCCAGTCTCCCTGGTCATTGGCGATAGGTATCGACTTGGGGACAACCTACTCCGTTGTCAGGGAAGGTGGACATCATCGCCAATGACCAGGGAGACTGGTCTTCACATTGGAGATGCTGCCAAAAATCAAGTAGGTATTTTGTCTTTGGTGCCAAGGGTCGCAATTTTGAGGACCCTGGACCCACGTTCAGAGTTGGTATAAAAACCCAAGAGCACAAGGGTGAGAAGACATAATTTTTTTTACCCAGAGGTAATCTCATCCACAAGATGGGGATTTAGAGCTCCTAAAACTAGGCTAGTTAAGATGTGGACAATATTTTTTGGAGAAAATTAAGTCAAGTAGCCTGGTTTCTCCCAAAATATTTTGCTGAGTCAAGCTGGAGGAAATGCTAGTTAGCTAAATTTTCGGCTATAGCCTGGTTTCTCCCAAAAAATATTTGTCTAAGAGTTTACGCAATACTTTTTGGAAATATATATTTTCTTTCCCTGAGAGTTTACGTGTGTGAGCCAATATTTATTTTTAGATCAAGTCAATCTCTCCAAATACGTGAAGCCAAGGTGTCGCCAGTTATTTTTGGTCAATTCAATCTTGCGGTATATCCCAAAATATTTACTCTCTGGAAAGGCTAGGTTAGTGTTTACAAGGTGTATGAAGAACAAAATGGCTAAAACTACAGCTATAGGTATCGACTTGGGGTCAACCTACTCCATTGTCAGGGAAGGTGGACATCATAGCTGTAGTTTTAGCCATTTTGTTCTTCATACACCTTGTAAACACTAACCTAGCCTTTCCAGAGAGTAAATATTTTGGGATATACCGCAAGATTGAATTGACCAAAAATAACTGGCGACACCTTGGCTTCACGTATTTGGAGAGATTGACTTGATCTAAAAATAAATATTGGCTCACACACGTAAATTCTCAGGAAAAGAAAATATATATTTTTTTTGGAGATTGACCAAAAAAGTATTGCGTAAACTCAGACAAATATTTTTGGGAGAAACCAGGCTATAACCGAAAATTTAGCTAACTAGCATTTCCTCCAGCTTGACTAAGCAAAATATTTTGGGAGAAACCAAGCTACTTGACCAAATTTTCTCCAAAAATATTGTCCACATCTTAACTAGCCTAGTTTTAGGAGCTCTAAATCCCCATCTTGTGGATGAGATTACCTCTGGGTAAAAAAAAATGATGTCTTCTCCCCCTTGTGCTCTTGGGTTTTTATATCAACTCTGAACGTGGGTTCAGGGTCCTCAAAATTGCGACCCTTGGCACCAAAGACAAAATACCTACTTGATTTTTGGCAGCATCTCCAATGTGAAGGCCAGTCTCCCTGGTCATTGGCGACTTCCCGACCCCAAGTCGATACCTATAGCTGTAGTTTTAGCCATTTTTGTCTACCCCTACTACTTACTGTCAGCAATGACTTGTAAACACTAACTTAGCCTTTCCAGAGCGAGAGAGAGCTATTTTGGGCCCGCCCAACGGTTATAGGTGGAAACACGTAAAAGGGGGTGGAGCTTCCCAATAAACTTGTGGGCGGTCTCACTCGGCCAGGTTCTCGTCCCGGGAGCAACTTGGGAGCTGACCAAAAACTGAACCGGCGTCGGGGGACATCACCATGACCGGCAGAGACTGTTCTGGAGGTGGGATTCCTTATCTGTCCTTGGTCCTGCTGCTACTGACCCAGGTGGTTCCATGTACTGGCCAGACGTGTCTCGTCCTCCCAGCACACGGCAGTCTCAAAGCCCCCCTACCGCTGCCAATTGCCATACAATTGCAGCCTCTGTACCCAAAATGGACGACCTATTGGGAGCTGTTGACGGTGGAGGGCGGCGAGCCAGCTGCCTGTTTGGTCATGGGGGGATTTCGTGGCACCAACAACACCACCATCCGTTCAGCTGGTGTCGGCTGTCTCAATGTCACCAGCTGGGAAAACGAGGTTACATATGCCGGAGTCACTTTCTTCCTGAAAGCTTCTGACAACGGCTTCACTGTCCAGCTGAATCAAAAGGAGTCTGGCGAACTGACCCAAGAAACCATTTTGCCAGTAACTGTGGTAGACCGGGTGAACACGACCTTTGGGGGACCAAAGATTAAGTTCCTCGACTTTGAGGCCATGGATGATGGGTGCCTAGCACTGACAGAGCGGTGTGGCGATGAGTGGAGTTGCCTCAACCTGGCACCCTCTACCGATCTCATCCGACTCTCCCCGGAAGACGTTGAGGAAATTACAATCGGAGTGAAGTTCCCTGAGTGTTTTTCCGGCTACCATTATGGCATGTACAAAACACAGGGAACCCGAGAGATACTTCACCTCAACGTAACTCACTCCCGAGATGATACCTACCACACTCTGACGGCCGATCTCAACTCTCACACCATTCTCTCCGTCATGACGGCACACCACGGATACTACCGTAACTGCTTTGTGAATTTGTGCTTGTTAAGTGTCAATGGTGCCAGGGTCATTCCTAATTGTCTTTCTAGTAAAGTCAATTCGCTTTCCGCTATTCTGCTCTCATCCCCAATTAGCACACTAAGTATAGCTAGCTTTATTCGATTATTCTAAAAAATTATCCATTTTACTCAGCTCAGTAGGGCCCCCTTTTTTAGGAGCCGCCGTAATAATGTGGTATGATTTTTGTTTACAATAAACTGTATTTAACCAGAAAATTTGTTTCATTTCCGTCTCTTTATGTAAAAAATCTCAGAACAAATATTTGGGGAGAAACCAGACTGACTGACTGACTTGACAAAAAAATAAAAGGAAAAACACAGATAAAATATTCATAATCTAGACTAGCCTAGATTTTAGGGGGATAAAGAAATTAAACTTTTATATATTTTTATTTTCACACATTGTAGTGTCATTTTTTTTTGTCTACGGATATAAATGAAATGGAACAAATTAAACTTATATATATTTATTTATTCTCAGGAACTGTGACACTTTTCATATATGGCTTTTTATAACTTTGACAGTGGGTGTTGTGCCTATGTGGGCCTTTTCGTAAATGTCTCGCAAGGGGCACTTATGGTGGATGGAACGCCACAAGGAAATGCACACCTGATTGGGACACGTAATACTGCATGCAAAAACGTCCAACAGCCGCTGCACCTCTCTCCTCGCTCTATCGTGGAGTCTATCATCGTCTGCAGGGCCACACCTTCTTCCTCACACTTATCAAATGCTCGAAGATACACATACAGATAGTTCCTATATTCCACTTTATATAGGTGTCGTCCTAAATTGGAGACTGCCAGTGACACTCATCCAGGTTGTCGCCTCTCCTGCCTGCATCTCACATTCACAGACATTTTCCATATTATTTAACTTTGTTTATGAAAAAATTAAACTTTACTGTGAAGATACACACAGACACTTTTTATATCTGACTTTTTATAATTTGGAAAGTCGGCGTGGAATGTGGAGCACGCGGACAGGTGACAGCGGGCGCCCAAGTTGCAGGTGTCTAGGTGGGAGCGAAGGACCCTTTGGTTAATGTCTTGTATGGGGCACTCATGATGGGAATATTTCACATGTTTGTGTACCCCACGCCACCCGAGACACAAGGGACTGCACACCCGATTGGGACACGTAATACTGCACGCATATTCGTCCAACAGCCACAGCATCTCTCCTCGCTCTATCATGGAGTCTATAATCTTCTGCAGGGCCACACTTTCTTCCTCACATTTACCAATTGCTCGAAGATACGTACAGATAGTTTCCATATCCCACTTTACATAGATGTCGCCCCGATTGGCGCGGATTTGGGGACACGCATCCACGTAGCAGTTGGCGCCCCAGTTGCAGGTGTATATGTGGGCGTTGAGGGCTTTCGTGAAGATGTTTAACACGGCGCATCTATGGCCGATTTTCACGTGATGGCATGCACTACACCACATGCGACACAAGGAATACTTGCATGTCTCGTGGGGACATTTACCACTACACGCAAAGGCATCCAACAGTTGCTGCACCTCTCCTCGCTCTATTGTGGACTCCATTAGCGCCTGCAGTAACTCACCGACCCGCTCACATTCTCCCCCTCGCTTTACCATGGCGTCTATCAGGAGGACCTGTCCATTAGTCCCAGCGGAGACGTCAAGTCCCCTCGTCTCGGTAAGTAACGCCCTAAGCAACGCCATGGTCAATTCTGGAACGTGTGGTCCTTCTCGAGTAGAGTGAGGCTTTAGATGTATACATAGGGAGAGCGAGGTTTATATATTACATTAGGTGGCTCGCTTCCGGTGGGATATCTCCCCCACCATCAATGATGATATACCTCTCGGACAGTGACTGCCCCATGGTCAGTCGCTTTACATAAACTCTCAGAAAATATATATTTGTTTGGTTAAAAAAAAAGTCAATCTTCTTAGTTAACTAGTTAGTTTTTCGAGGGATCTAAACCCCGTTTTGTGTGCTTACATCTTAGCTAGCCTAGTTGCTAAACTCCATTCGTTTTGGGTGTTCACTTTACGTAAACTCTCAGAAAAGATCATTTTTGGAGAAAAATATGATTTTGGTCAAATTTTGTGTCTACATCTTAGCTTAATTGACCGAAAAACTAAATTTATAAATAAGGTTTATTGTAAACCAAGAACGTAAACATTGGAGGAGGAGGAGGAGGAAGAAGAAGAATGGCTGGAAATAAATGTAGTATGATCACGGGGGTGCTGTTGGTGGTACTGGATCTTCTTATCAACTTCGTAGTCGTCCTTATGGTTATGTTGGGACTGGGTGAGGAGCCCTACATCGGCCTTACCACGTATCCCAGCAACAATATCGTGTACCAACAACAGGAGAACAACTCATCATACGCCACACAAATTAACGAGTTCTTTCAAAACCAATCCAAAATCATCAACAAATACAACTTAACGGCCTGCTACTCTACGACAAAACCGGTGAACTTCTGTAGCTTCAAACCCGACTGGCTGAGTGATATCGGGGAATGTACAGAAGCCGGGCACTGGGGCTGCAATGGTACCGGCCCCTGTCTCCTCATCACCACCCCAAAGGTACCCAAATGGATTCCTGACGTGTACACGGTGATGGAGGACCTACCAGATAACACGCCACAGCGTCTCAAGGACCACATTTTAGAGAGTTACCATCAGAACCAGGACGTGGTGATACCTAAGTTCCTTTGGGTGTCCTGTGATGCTAATGGAAGTTTTGCATTATGTTGGGAGCCTTACATCGGCCTTACCACGTATCCCACCAACAACAGCACATAAATTAATGAGTTATTTCAAAACCAATCCAAAATCATCAACAAATACAACTTAACGGCCTGCTACTCTAACACAAACCCGGTGAACTTTTGTAGCCTCAAACCCGACTGGCTGAGTGATATCGGGGAATGTACAAGAAGCCGGGCACTGGGGCTTCAACGGTACCGGCCCCTGTCTCCTCATCACCACCCCAAAGGTACCCCAATGGATTCCTTACGTGTATACGGTGATGGAGGACATGCCACAGCGTCTCAAGGACCACATTTTAGAGAGTTACCATCAGGACCAGGACGTGGTGATACCTAAGTTCCTTTGGGTGTCCTGTGATGCTAATGGATAAGCTTGGTGCCCTGGCAAGGTTTTCCATCGTACTACTAATAATTTTGTTGAGGGTATTTTTTTTTGAGCTACCATATTTACTTCGTAGTTGTTTATAAAATTCTGCCCGTTTTATTATGAAATCTTTTGGATAAGTAGTTATATAACTTCCCATACCAAAAGAACGACTCTTACATACAGCCAGTGTCGGGTATGCACATCATCTATCTCAGGCCTAATAAAGGGAATACCGCTTGAATGTTCCCTAAACAAGATTCTCTTAGACGCTAAAGGGTTAATAGGCCATCGTGATTGGCTATATATATAAATCCTCCGACCGCCTCTCGTCCACATAGACCACACCCCTTATCATTTTTTCATATAAAAAAGCTGAGGCGGACTAGTAAAGTTAACCTGAAGTCTCGAAAACACCTAGAGTCGGGTTGTTTATAAAATTCTGCCCGTTTTATTATGAAATCTTTTGGATAAGTAGTTATATAACTTCCCATACCAAAAGAACGACTCTTACATACAGCCAGTGTCGGGTATGCACATCATCTATCTCAGGCCTAATAAAGGGAATACCGCTTGAATGTTCCCTAAACAAGATTCTCTTAGACGCTAAAGGGTTAACAGGCCACCGTGATTGGCTATATATATAAATCCTCGGACCGCCTCTCGTCCACATAGACCACACCCCTTATCATTTTTTCATATAAAAAAGCTGAGGCGGACTAGTAAAGTTAACCTGAAGTCTCGAAAACACATAGAGTCGGGTTGTTTATAAAATTCTGCCCGTTTTATTATGAAATCTTTTGGATAAGTAGTTATATAACTTCCCATACCAAAAGAACGACTCTTACATACAGCCAGTGTCGGGTATGCACATCATCTATCTCAGGCCTAATAAAGGGAATACCGCTTGAATATAAATCCTCGGACCGCCTCTCGTCCACATAGACCACACCCCTTATCATGTTTTCATATAAAAAAGCTGAGGCGGACTAGTAAAGTTAACCTGAAGTCTCGAAAACACCTAGAGTCGGGTTGTTTATAAAATTCTGCCCGTTTTATTATGAAATCTTTTGGATAAGTAGTTATATAACTTCCCATACCAAAACAACGACTCTTACATACAGCCAGTGTCGGGTGACGCTAAAGGGTTAACAGGCCACCGTGATTGGCTATATATAAATCCTCGGACCGCCTCTCGTCCACATAGACCACACCCCTTATTATTTTTTCATATAAAAAAGCTGAGGCGCTGAAGTCTCGAAAACACCTAGAGTCGGGAGGCAGCAACTTCAACACCGAGGGGGAAGCTGATAATAACTCCGCACCAGCACCTTGGACCACCTCAAATCTCCTCCATCCACTCCGAAACTCACACAATCGAGTTTTTCTAATCTATGGACAATAATATCACCCATAATTTTAGGTCGTTCGTTCCTAAAGTTAAGAATGTGGAGGATATGTATGAATACATGGACCACATATTATTGGACCGACACCTTAATTTTAGAGTTGATATGCTAAATTCCGAGTTCAACAATGAAATGAAAGATTTTCGGATAGCGCTTGATATGGTAGACCGGCTTTATCATATAGACAAATCTGAGAATAAATTGGAATACTTCCTCATAGCCCGCGTCGTCCATAACAGATTTCCAGAGAAGCGGCTGTTCGTGAATGTCTGGGTGTCCCGCCAACCCCCCTACTTGTTACAAGACATTCCCATTGGAAGTTATCCCCAACTCGTCATCCCTTCTTGTAGTATAGGTGGTCGGATCTTCATCACATCACACCCTCTCATCTTCTTCCAATACTCTACATCCTGGTACAATGATATAGGCGCACTATATGAGTCTATGGTGAGCGACGGATACCACATCGACAACTGCAATGAACACCGCCATCGTTATCCACCACCAACCACCAGGTTTCGAGAACCTCCCACATTGAATTTCCTCTGTCACAAGGCTGTGAAGGATAATCAAATGCAACTTCGACACTATCCACAGGTGTTACCTAAAATTCTTGTGGAAAGCATAAACGAATTCATATTGGTATACGATGTATATAAAATGTGTGATTTTTTATAAACACAAAATATTTTACTCTGTGTCCAGATCAAAGTGACGACGATGTCTCGGGAGGTAGTGGTTATGATGAGTCTTTATTTAATCAAAGGTATTTTTGTTATGACGGCAGTCGTAATAATAAGGATGTTGTTTATTATCATGACGAGTCTTTGTTATCACCATCATTCAAATATCTTCTTTTCTTCTTCTTCTTCTCTCTTTTATGTATTATGTTGGGAGCCTTACATCGGCCTTACCACATATCCCACCAACAACAGCACATAAATTAACGAGTTATTTCAAAACCAATCCAAAATCATCAACAAATACAACTTAACGGCCTGCTACTCTAACACAAACCCGGTGAACTTTTGTAGCCTCAAACCCGACTGGCTGAGTGATATCGGGGAATGTACAAGAAGCCGGGCACTGGGGCTTCAACGGTACCGGCCCCTGTCTCCTCATCACCACCCCAAAGGTACCCCAATGGATTCCTTACGTGTATACGGTGATGGAGGACATGCCACAGCGTCTCAAGGACCACATTTTAGAGAGTTACCATCAGGACCAGGACGTGGTGATACATAAGTTCCTTTGGGTGTCCTGTGATGCTAATGGATAAGCTTGGTGCCCTGGCAAGGTTTTCCATCGTACTACTAATAATTTTGTTGAGGGTATTTTTTTTGAGCTACCATATTTACTTCGTAGTTGTTTATAAAATTCTGCCCGTTTTATTATGAAATCTTTTGGATAAGTAGTTATATAACTTCCCATACCAAAAGAACGACTCTTACATACAGCCAGTGTCGGGTATGCACATCATCTATCTCAGGCCTAATAAAGGGAATACCGCTTGAATGTTCCCTAAACAAGATTCTCTTAGACGCTAAAGGGTTAATAGGCCACCGTGATTGGCTATATATATAAATCCTCGGACCGCCTCTCGTCCACATAGACCACACCCCTTATCATTTTTTCATATAAAAAAGCTGAGGCGGACTCGTAAAGTTAACCTGAAGTCTCGAAAACACCTAGAGTCGGGTTGTTTATAAAATTCTGCCCGTTTTATTATGAAATCTTTTGGATAAGTAGTTATATAACTTCCCATACCAAAAGAACGACTCTTACATACAGCCAGTGTCGGGTATGCACATCATCTATCTCAGGCCTAATAAAGGGAATACCGCTTGAATGTTCCCTAAACAAGATTCTCTTAGACGCTAAAGGGTTAACAGGCCACCGTGATTGGCTATATATAAATCCTCGGACCGCCTCTCGTCCACATAGACCACACCCCTTATCATTTTTTCATATAAAAAGCTGAGGCGGACTAGTAAAGTTAACCTGAAGTCTCGAAAACACCTAGAGTGGGGAGGCAGCAACTGATAATAACTCCACACCAGCACCTCGGACCACCTCAAATCTCCTCCATCCACTCCGAAACTCACATAATCGAGTTTGTCTACCACTACTCCTCCTATCTATGGACAATAATATCACCCATAATTTTAGGTCGTTCGTTCCTAAAGTTAAGAATGTGGAGGATATGTATAAATACATGGACCACATATTATTGGACCGACACCTTAATTTTAGAGTTGATATGCTAAATTCCGAGTTCAACAATGAAACGAAAGATTTTCGGATAGCGCTTGATATGGTAGACCGGCTTTATCACATAGACAAATCTGAGAATAAATTGGAATACTTCCTCATAGCCCGCGTCGTCCATAACATATTTCCAAAGAAGCGGCTGTTCGTGAATGTCTGGGTGTCCCGCCAACCCGCCTACTTGTTACAAGACATTCCCATTGGAAGTTATCCCCAACTCGTCATCCCTTCTTGTAGTATAGGTGGTCGGATCTTCATCACATCACACCCTCTCATCTTCTTCCAATACTCTACATCCTGGTACAATGATATAGGCGCACTATATGAGTCTATGGTGAGCGACGGATACCACATCGACAACTACAATGAACACCGCCGTCGTTATCCACCACCAACCACCAGGTTTCGAGAACCTCCCACATTGAAGTTCCTCTGTCACAAGGCCGTGAAGGATAATCAAATGCAACTTCGACACTATCCACAGGTGTTACCTAAAATTCTTGTGGAAAGCGTAAACGAATTCATATTGGTATACGAGGCATATACTCTGTGTCCAGATCAAAGTGACGACTATGTCTGGGGTGGTACAGATCAAAGTGACGACGATGTCTCGGGTGGTAGTGATTATGCTGGTTATGTTGAGTCTTTAAGGTATTTTAGTTATGACGGCAGTTGTAATAATGAGGATGGTATTTATTCCGAGTCTTTGTTGTCACTACCATTAAAATGTCTGCTTTTCTTCTTCTTCTTCTCTATGTTATGTATTGATACCATCTTTTCAAAAATCTCTCCCTTCCTCTAAAGGGGGAGAGATGGTTATACATCCAAGAATGTAAATATTTGAAATTATAGTTGTAGTGATAAATAACACCAATGCAACTACCTTGGAAACAATCTGAAGTTGCCCTACCTATAAATAAATAATTAAAAGATGAGCCTATCTCTATATGACACCAATACGCAATCGTATATTACAATGATTATGTTGAGTATTTATTGAATAAAAAGTCTTAATAATTATGTTTTCTTTTCTTCTCCTCCTCCTCTCTATTGTATATTGATACCATCTTTTCACAATTCTCTCCCTTGGGGAGAGATGGTTACACATCCAAGAATGTAAATATTTGAAATTATAGTTGTAATGATAAATAACACCAATGCAATTAATGTTCAACCTTGGAAACAATCTGAAGTTGTCCTACCTTATCTTACCCTACCTATAAATAAATCAAAGCACTCTATGTACCCACCATGTCTTGAGATTAAATCTGGACAAAAACCCTTTCCAGGAGGCGGGAATATGATCGTGTGTTAAATAATGGGGACGTTCTATCAATACGCAATCGTATATTACGATGAGTCTTTATTGAATAAAAAGTCGTAATAATGAGGATTATTATCATGACGAGTCTTTGTTGTCACCATCATTCAAATGCCTTCTTTTCTTCCTCTTCTCCTCTCTGTTATGTAATGATACCATCTTTTCAAAAGTCGTAATAATGACGAGTCTTTATTGTCACCATCATTCAAATGCCTTCTTTTCTTCGCCTCTCTGTTATGTATTGATACCATCTTTCCACAATTCTCTCCCTTGGGGATAGATGGGTACACACCCAAGAATGTAAATATTTGAAATTATAGTTGTAGTGTTAATAACACCAATGCAATTTCTACCTTGGAAACAATCTGAAGTTGCCCTACCTATAAATAAATCATTAAAAGATGAGCACTCTATGGCTCATAACTTGTATCTTGTGTTAAATAATGGGGACATTCTATTATATGACATCAATACGAAATCGTATATTACATTAATATTATCTGAACCTTTGACCACGTATAATTTTTCCTTACCCCCCATTTTACCATTGGGGTTTCCTTCGCTGTGTTTGTCTATACATTATGAAACGTATATCCTCCAAAGGTGGTTATGTTTCACCTGGGGGAATGTTCTTGTGTCTCAGAATATACCCGCTTTTGTCTTAGCTGCTCCAAATTCCAATAAAAATGAATGTTGTACGGCATTTTTCCTAAATGAAGGCTGGGAAAATATTTTAATTCCTTCCCTACTCTCAAAGAATCCTCACATAACATTACCCTTTCAAATGTATTATCTATCTATAAATAGTGTTTTTTTTTTATAATAAAACAAAGAATATATCGTTCAATTTTAATACCATAGATGACAAAAATGTCGATTTAAATATTTTACGTATAAATATATCTCATGGAGCCTACAGTGTTGTCAACAATACTTATATTGTACATATTGAAATAATTTTAACAACCAATCATACTATGAAAACTTCTATTCCGTATTGTGCATTTCAATGTTATAATTATATGAAAACAATTGAATCCCATGGAAAGGAAAATACCTCAGTTATTTCACCACTTATGGAGAAGACTCCTTTCATTTTTGGACCTATGAAGAAGACATTGCCCACACAAAAATCAACGGAGGATATTCTAAAACTAAAACCAACCGACAATGTTTCCAACGGAAATGTTGTTTCTCTCATGGGTACCACATATATAGATCACGATGGAGATGAACAAAATATAAAAATGGAGGTATTTCCAGGAAAATCTATGATAAATGGTCATATGTTTCGAGTATTCAATGTGAATATTTTTCAAAGCAAATATTGGCTAGACAAAAGATTTATATGTTATTTAGTTAATAAATCGCAAGTGCGTGTGAAGTACACTGTAATAGTATTGGACTCGTTAATATTGGGTATGGGAAAGATGCCAATTATTGCATCGTCCATAGAAGATATCACGGATATCAATTTGAATTCTGAATATATTATATATAGTCTACCCCAATTATCATCAAGCCATATAATTTGGTCCAATAGACCAAATCTACTGATACAACAATTGAGCAAGGAAAGTATTAACATTTTATCTACCGCTCATATTCAAAATCTGGCTCTCATAAAAATTGTAAACCGTAAACAACTCTCTCTCAAAATAGTACACCTCAACCCAGTAACAGACTATAAATAAAAAAAAAGGTCGTCGTTGAGTTTCCATCAATCGTTACGGGCCTGCCACGGACGCCTCACATCGAGTTTTGCTTATCATGGTTCCTTTGCCGTACCCCATTTCTTCTCTTTTGAATTGTCTGTCACTCTCCATTTCTTCTCTTTTGAATTGTCTGTCACTCGCCATTTCATCCTGATATCACTCCACGGAGTTGACACACCAGAATTCACTAGGTCCCGACGTCAAATGGTCAATTTTGTATTTGGCCGTTTCGGGGTTACCATCCCTATTGAGTCGTACTACTCACACCTCCGTCATATATATATATATATATATATAAAATGTGCACGGTGTGGTATATATATATATATATATATATTACAATAAACTTTATTTAGTCAGAAAAATAGTTTTTTAATTGTCGCGAGCATTTTTTTAGAACAAAATATAAACTTATACAAAGGGATAAAAATAACACACACACTTACAATACCAATTTTAAAAAGTATAAGTGAAGATATACAAAAACCATTAATTATCTTATGATTATAACGTGTGATGTGGGTATTATTATAGTTGTTTGTCCACTAAAGGGGTAATTTGTTCAGCCAAGAGCCCATGTCACCACTCTCCTCCATCATCATTACGGACCGGACGTGCTTTTCGTAATAATATATCCACTTGTAACTGCAGCAATTCAATTTCAGCCTGTCTGTCACTCTCCATTTCTTCCCTTCTCTTTTGCCGGATACTCTCCATACGATCCCTTTTTAATTGCCTGTCATTCTCCATTACTTCCCTTTTGCTTTGCAGGTAACTCTCCATACAATCCCTTTTTAATTGCCTGTCATTCGCCATCTCTTCACTTCTGAATTGCCTGAACTTCTCCATCTCTCTACTTACAAATTGTTGAAGTTCCTTTCCTTCATATCCGAACTCCCTTCCGTACGAGATTTGCCTGTAAATCTCCAAATCTTTATCTACAAATTGTTGAAGTTCCTTTCCTTCATATCCGAACTTCTTTCCATACGAGATGAGTTTGGAATAGTAACCCATTAACATGCACAGTTGACACATAGACTCCTGGGTTTCAATACCACCCGCCATATTTGCTGCCGGTGTTGTAAGTGAACCCCCCTACCTCAGCCTTTATATATATATATATATTATATATATTAGGGGGTGTGGCCTGAGGAGTTGATACTGTGGACCGTAAAAAAAAAAGCCTCATGGTCCGTACAGGGTTAAATTGGCATGGATTATCTTCACGGCCTCTTTGTATAAGGGTATCGGTTTAAACATTCGATTTTCAGAAGTGTGTTGTCTTAGGACATGTACGACATACACCAAGAGACGTTTGGGATAAAATAGACATTTCACCTTCTTTGGATGTGGTAGAAGATATGATATTGTTACACGAAGGGTACTCAATGTCATATCTCCTGCCGATGTCTGATTACGCATTTTATTTAATTTATGAAATAAGTTGAACAACACTTTTTGTCTTAATGTTTTATCATTGAAAAACCACATTTTACATACCCCCTCATTATCAATTTCCCCGGTGGGTAAAAAAAAATGGGCGAAAGGAAAATGAAATTTCTGTTTGCGTATACAGCGACCCAAGAACTCAACTATCAATAGCCTACACATTTCATACCTCCCCCCCAGGTCATGTCCGTGAAGGTGGAGGATAAAAAGGGGCTTGACTAGCGTGGGACTATGGACAGTTAGGAGAGCCCGGGCCAGTTCAACCCTAAGCATCTCCAAATAGTCTGAATAATTGGCCAAATATAAGCGAGCCGTGGTCTCTACATGGCTAATTATCTTTTGAGATTCCTCCTTTGTTTTATTTATGATATGTAACCACAGTACCCCTAGAGCTGCAAAATGTATATCCCCGTCTATCAAATGGGGAGATTTTAAGATGGCAAATGTGACACACATTGCATACAATTTGGTGGCAATTAGTGGTTTCATAATATCAGCCGCCTGCGGGCTAAAAATGGGTATAACACTATTATAACAATTTGTTTTATCGTTATATATCTGTCCCTCGTGATTATCCAATCGTATAACGTTGTATTGTGCTCCCATCTGGGCTCCATTTTGGACATAATCTTCCATGGACACCTGCGATATTATCGAGTATGGATATTGGAGAATGTTACCAATGGCGAAAGACCATGGATTGATGAACATGGCATCATGTATCGGTGCGTAAACACCAATACCGGACATTGTCATTTGTCTTAAAAAATCAAATTTATTTCTATACCCTCTTTCGAAAAATTCTGGATCTTGCAGATCCATTACTGTCGAAGTCATGGTTATACTACATCGGTCCTCGTCAAGGGTTTCTATGGCTCTTCTTTCGCTCTGTAATATGTGACAAAATTCCATAAGGTCTGCTTGAAAGTCTTCATTTCTGTGACCCTTTGCGAGTAATACGTGTTGAATATATTTACCTTTCGAAACAAAAATGCTAGTGCTGAGGATTGCTTGGGCCATTTTGAACTCGGCTTGGTATTTGAATAAACTTACACACGTGTCAATTTTCTCTATTCTCTGTTCGATTCGGTCCGACTTGGCATTTATGTTCACGTACATCATTTTCATAATGTCCAAGATAGACTCCATTTTTGGGGAGTAGATGTACATCTCTTCCCATTGTTGAAATATTTTGTCGAGAATCTCAACGTCTAGTTTCTTTCGGTTAAGATTCAACGGACAGAATTCGGTATCAAAATTTCTCATCAGACTCAGATCCTCCAACTCCTCCTCATCAAAATACACCCACATCCCATCTAACCGGGAATTAAATGTCAACCACTCGCCGGGTTCCAACATACCCGTTTCAGGTATTAAACAGGCGCCAGGACGTGAAAAGGTGATAGCGTAATTCCCCCATACGCGGACCAGTTTTTGGAATTGATGATCTACATCATATT
>JBAKBP010012792.1:0-20000 GCA_037953745.1 Lithodes maja
ATTGATGGGGTATGGCCAAAACGAGAAATTGATGGGGTATGGCCAAAACGAGAAATTTCCGCAACAAATGGGTGCTAAAATAAAATAAATTATATGAAAAACATTAGAAAAAACAAGTTTGTTTGGAAAACTCTTACATGTATTAATCGGAAAATTCGAGTAAAATAGAGTCGGCAGTGTTTTACAACAAAAATACAGTTCCAGTTCGAATGACTTAGAAACATCAAACTGGATTAAAGTTAATTAAAGATTCTAGATCTTTTAACAATAACATGTCTGCAAGACCAAAGCAGTTACGGAACAAATTGCTATTATGATTAAACAGTTACCAAGACTAATTATAATAATGATAAATCTACAGTTATACTACCCCTATTGTGTCGCTATTCTGTTGGTAATAATGGGTTAATATTATTAGTAGTAGACTTAGTATAGTTTGATGATGCGCGGAAATGTATTTGACTTTAAATAGATGCATTGATGTATTACAAACCTTCGCGAACCCATAAACAGGGAACGTGAGCTGGGTTTAGACCGTCGTGCACCCATAAACAGGGAACATGAGCTGGGTTTAGACCGGTCGCGAGACAGGTTAGTTTTCAGTTAGGTTAGGTTAATTTAAGTTAGGTTAATGTTAAAAATACTAAAATGTGACGGTCCTCTGTATTAAACAACACTGTATATCAAATAAAAAATATAAAACAAATTACCTGACAAACTCTGATCTGGTTGGTGATAAATTTTTATCAAAATAAGTTTTTTCCAGTTTCCGCGTCTGCTGAACCATCCAAAAACACGCTAAAAGGCGTGCTTTGAAAGGGGGAAGTGGTGGGGGGGGGTAGTGGGGGAGGGGTAGTATAACTGTAGATTTACCAAAATCATTACCGGACTAAACTGTATAATTACAGTACAGATTTCCAAAAGTGTTTATATAGGTAACAGCCGGAGGTCTCATTCGCATGGTACCGCGATTAAGTTTGCATCTAATTGGACCAGAGTTTTGTTTTCAGAATTAGGATACATTTGGCATATAATCAAAATACCTTCAACCCAACCCGCTAATTGAGTCAGCGGAAGTGTATATCCTTTATAAATTTCAAGGCAAGCTTTGGATAGCAATAAATTCAGTTATATAAGAAACTCATAGGGCGCATACAGATTGACGGGCAAGTAGTCTATAAAACTAACCTTGTCCATAGCGTCACATGTCTAGGATACCTATCTTACACTCACCAAAAACTATTGGTGCAGAGTGTGATCGACGACTTCCGAACACTATGACACCGATATGTTTGTAAGTATAGTCGTAACCCCCACCTCCTGCACTACAGTATGTGTTGTCATATGGCTGAAAATCAGTGCGTTTGTTTCCTAATTTCTATGTGTTGGTTTGTGTCTATTAGGGCTGCCAATATACGGATGGAACAGCTCGCCTTTCCCAATACATATAGTCACTAGTCTCAAATTTGTCACACTCTGTGCATATAGTTTTTTTGTGCGAGTGTACTTTAATCATCACACTAAGACAGATCAATAACCACACATACGTAAAATATCAACCAAACCGATTACCTTTCCTTTTACAAACTAGCGTACGTAGATAGATCACCAATACCCATACAGATAACTAAAAGACCAACCAAACCCATTTTCTTTTCATAAACTAATGCGTATACGGATCACCATTAACCATAGACAACTAAAATATCAAACATTGTAGATTTGTAGGGGAGATTGTAGGCACCAATCGATCAGGGCTAGACCCAGGTGAGGTTATAGGCATGTGAAGAGTCGCTGGAACTCCGGTTTCATTTGCTTGGCCTCTTACTGATTTTCTTTGTGCCTCATTTACACCGAGAGCAATCCAGCTAGCTCTCACAAACACCTATCCACTTCACTACACTAAACATGCACACCACACTTCATTCCTCTACACCAAAATTTAAAAAAAACAAAAAAGGATAAATTTCAGCCCAGCCTCGGAGTCCCCAGGGGGGGGGGGGGGGGGGGACCATAAATGCCCCCTCACCCGACCGACCATCCCCTGACGACCCCACACAATTACCTGGACCTCTGCCTGTTACTCTTTCTATTAATTTCTGCAACATTCGCGGACTTTCCTCTAACTTTCACTCTGTTGAGCACCATCTCTCCTCTTACAAACCTGATCTTCTCTTCCTCACCGAAACCCAGGTGTCTGTAGCAACATCCAGCAACCCCTTCTCTGTATCCTCCTACTTCCTCTATCCTAGTTTCAAAGCCAAAGGCGGATGTTGTGCATATGTGCAAAAACTCACTTGCTCTCGTGTTCCCGATTTAGACTTCTGAATTCTCAACTTTATGGCTCAAACTTTCCTGTCATTCTCTTACTAAATATATATGTGCTGTCTATCTTTCCCCTAACTCTACCAACTTTCCTAAATTCTTTGACTATCTAAACTCTACAGTAGACACATTCTATCCATTTCTCCTTTCTCAGAAATCTCCATCTTGGGAGATTTCAACGTTCACCACCGCCAATGGCTCTCCTCTCACACTACTGATCCACCTGGTGAACAAGCCTACGTCTTTTCTATCCTAAATGACCTAGAGCAGTTAGTTCAGCAACCCACCCGTATCCCGGATCGCATCGGAGATCGGCCCAACATTCTTTACCCGTTTCTAACTTCTAACCCTTCTTATACTGTCTATCTTTTCTCTCCTTTGGGCTCCTCAGACCATAAACTTATCTGTCACCTGTCCTATCTCTCCAGTACAGCCACCCGATCCTCCTAGCCGGCGGCGCTTGTGGCACTTTGGCGCTGCCGACTGGGAGGCTCTTCGGCAGTACTTCTTTGATTTCCCATGGAATGATTTGCTTCCATGGCCGAGGACCCTCCGAGAGTGCTGAACGCATTACCGAGGTAATCCTATCGGGCATGGAAGCATACATTCCATTCTCTCTCAGACTAATGCTAAAAAATCTTGGTTTACTCACGCCTGTTCTACTGCTGTCCGCAATAAGGAGGAAGCATTCAAACGGTACCGACGCCTTAAAACTCAAGACTCATTCTTCATATGTTTCTGCCTGGAATCAAGCCAAATCTGTTCTTCGACTTGCCAAACACTCTTTCATCAATAATAAATGCACTGAACTATCCAACTCCAGCCCTTCCCAAGCTTTCTGGCATCTAGCCAAAAACCTCTCCAACAATTTCTCTTCCTAGTCTTTCCCTCCCCTTTCCCACTCTGATGGCACAACCATCACTTCTTCCTCTGACAAAGCTAAACTCTTCGCTCAAACTTTTGATAGAAACTCCACCTTGGATGATTCCGGTGCTATTCCTCCCTCTCCGCCCTCCTCTTACTTATGCCTAATATCCTAATCTCTTCTAAACATTTACTTTCTACCCTCTCTGGGCTTAACACTAATAAGGCGTACGGTCCGGACGGTGTTCCTCCTGTTCTCAAAAACTGTGCTTCCGTGCCGACTCCCTGCCTAGGCAAACTCTTTTGTCTCTGTCTATGCTCTAAAGTCTTCCCTTCATGCTGGAAGTTTGCTCACATTCAACCTGTCCCAAAGAAGGGTGACCGCTCTCAACCCTCCAACTATCGTCCAATTGCTCTTATCTCTTGTCTTTCTAAAGTTTTTGAAACTATTCTTTCTTCCAAATTTCTTAAGCATTTCTCTTCTCATAATCTGCTCTCCGATAGCCAGTATGGCTTCCTTAAGGGTCGCTCTACTGGTGATCTTCTTTCATATCTTACTAACTCTTGGTCATCCTCCTTTCGGGACTTCGGTGAGACTTTCTATTGCACTAGACATATCGAAAGCCTTCGATAGAGTCTGGCATAAATCTTTAATTTCTAAACTACCCTCCTTCGGTTTCTATCCCTCCATCTGTGCCTTTGTCTCTAATTTCCTTTCCGGCCGTTCCATAGCTGCGGTTGTGGACTGCCATTGTTCACTTCCTCACCCTATAAACTCCGGTGTTCCTCAGGGCTCTGTCCTATCTCCTATTCTCTTTCTAATTTTTATAAATTATCTCTTTAACTGTACCTTAATTCCCATCCATTCATACGCAGACGACTCAACCTTACACTACTCTATTAGTTTTTCAGAACGCCCCAGCCAGCAATCCCTCAACGACAAACTTTATGAAGCCATAGAACTCTTAAATTCTGATCTAAATACTATTTCCAATTGGGGCAGAGAAAACCTTGTTAACTTTAATGCTTCTAAAACCCAATTTCTCCATCTATCTACCCGTCAGGATCTCCCAGCGGACTATCCCTTATTCTTCAACAATACAAAAATCAACCCTTCATCTTCTCTCAATATTCTTGGTGGCTCTTTTTCTTCTGCTCTCATTTGGAAGGACCATATTACCAGTCTTGCTAAGGCAGCCTCCCAGAAGCTGGGTGTGCTCAACCGCCTTACGGGGTTCTTTTCCCCTGCACAGCTTCTTGCTCTATACAGGGGCATAGTGCGCCCTTGTATTGAGTATTGTTCACATGTGTGGGGAGGTTCCTCTCACACCGCTCTCCTAGACAACGTTGAAAGGAAGGCCTTTCGTATCATTAACTCTCGTCCACTCACCAACTCTCTGCAATCTCTCTCCACCGCAATGTTGCATCTCTCGCTATTCTATCGCTACTATAATAATCAGTGTTCCTCAGAGCTATCCCAGTGCATACCACCTCCTTTACGTAGGGCACGTGGTACCCGTCTTGCAACTCAATCCCACCCCTACTCTGTGCAACTCTCCAACCCGAGTTAAAAGTTACTCAAACTTTCTTCTACTCAACATCTGAGCTCTGGAACTCTCTCCCAGAATCAGTCTTTTCCTCTTCCTATGACTTAAATTGCTTCAAACTCTGTGTCCAGGCCTTTTGGCTCTAACGTCCCTTGATTTTGGCCCTGTCACTTTCAACTATGGGGGAGGCACTCGCTATAGGCAGTTATGCCTTTTGCCTCCCGCAATCACATAGAAAAAAAAAAAAAAAACTAAAATATCAAACATATCCTCTTTCCTCTTGACAAAACATGCTTACACCGATCACCAATAACTAATGCACAAAACTAAAATATTAGCTAAACACCTCTTTCCTCGACAAACTATCATGCGTAGAGCAATAACCATACAGTCAACGGTACTTATTCTCGAAACTACCACTAATTCTGTCTCCATATTTGAAGGCTATTATAGAATAAGGATGTTGCAGAGATATTAAAATTTGGTTCAACCACCGGAAATAAATTTTATGTGAACTATATAAAGCACTAAACCTTGAATCCGGGTAGCATTCAAGGAGACTACTGCAAGACTCTTGCTTAACTCTGACCGGGTATAGGCTATCCTAGTGTTTACTAGCCTATACCCCTTTGAAAGGACATTAGCCTAACCTAACAACCTTACCTAACCTATCTTAGTATTATAGGTGGGGGCTGCCGCCCCCACACCACCGCTTTGACTTAGATTTTTGGTGTATTTGTCTGAAGTGGGTATTTTTCAATTTGTTGATAACTAAAATTCTCCATGCAGACTATATGGAGAAACATATGGCGAATCTATTGGTGCCTATTTCCCCTAATAAATTGTTTCTATTAAGGCGGATGTAGGTGTCCTTTAAGATTATCGTCCTTTGGGTTCAATGATATTTTAATACCACGATTTTTTTTTTGGACAATATAAAGATTTAATTAAATTCATACATCGATTTTATCGTAGCCTACAAGTTCCTTATACCATGCATTTCATTCCTATGTGTCTAAATGCGCGTACAAATTTATTACTGATCCTGAAAAAAACTAAATCTCTTCTATATCGCCTACGTCGCAAGAGGCGGGTGGCTTTGTTTACATCCGCCGCGAAGAAGAAGCGTTGGGGAAAATTTGGTTTTTGCCCCCTACTGTTTAAATATATGACTATTTCAATAAATCTTGGGGGGGGGTGAGGGGGGGGGCTTGCCCCCCCCCCTCTACATATTTTGTATCCAACGGCAAACGGTTATGGCCAAATAGTTATATTTCGCGAGTGAAGGGACATGTTTTTAGACTTGTTTAATGGGTAAATATGCATTTACGCCTATTTTCACACATCAAAACACCCTTACACAACTCTAAACTACATAAAAACAATCTAAACTATTTTTTAGCAATTTAATTAAATCTTTAAATTGACCTTTTTTTATATATTTAAAGATAAGGTAAAAATTTACCTATGGTCCCGTTAAAATATTTTCTAGTAACCAATTAAAAACTTCAAGGGACTGGTTAGAACTTTCAGGATGTTTAATTGAAGGTCTGAAATGAGTATTTACTGAGAAATAAATGTCTTAAAATGTGCTATGTTTCACGGGAGGGTCTGTACGCCGCCACATACGCGCGGCCCCGCCCACTGCCCATAATTTACAAATATTATATTAGATTAGATTAACCTAACCCTAATATAATATAATATAACATAACATAACATTACCTGGGAAAGAGAGGGCAGGGACCCTGGGTGACTCATAGCGCATTTTAAGAATTATTTCTCAGTAAATACCGATTTCTGACATTCAATTAAACATCCTACAAGTTCTAACCAATCCCCTGAACAGTTTTTAATAGGTTACTTGAGGATATTTTAACGGGACCATAGGTAAAAAATTATCAAAGATAAATATTGAATCTATATGCTCTAAAGATCCTAAGAAAATTTGTTTTAACCCTCGGCAAAACCTAATAAAAAAGTATGGTACTAAAACGTCTTTTTCGTAACAAGGTTGTCAATACGGTACTTCCAGTTATCGATAGCTCTGAACATCGTATGGAATTATTCTACAATTGCACCTATACGAGCTATAACAAATTATTATTGTGTTTAACAAAAAGGTACGACGTGGCAAGTGATTTAGTATAGGTGGCAATATGCGGAAATGGATTATAAGGGCATTCCGCCCCCTCTGACCCCCTTACGAAATTCTACGGTTACTCACTCCACCCCAACTGGATTTCTATAGTTTTACCCAACCACCGGGGGTGTGGGGGCAGCAGCCCCCACCCATAATACTAAGATAGGTTAGGCAAGGTTGTTAGGTTAGGCTAATGTCTCTGAAACATTGTAAAATCCGTGTCACATCTAGATGATACTTTTGTCAGAGGGGGCAAAATGCCCTTATAATCTATTTCCGCATATTGCCACTTATACCACATCACTTACCGCGTCGTACCTTCCTGTTAAATACAATATTTAGTTTAGTTCTTATAGGTGCAATTATAGAAACTTACAGATCATATGAAAGTGTTAAACTCTCTGAAACCCCTAATATAAAAGTATGGTACTAAAATTTAATTTTCGTAACATGGTTGGCAATACCGTACTTTCCCGTTATCAATGTACAATCAACGCTGAAGATTGCAGAGTAAACACTGTAGACTTCATACTTTTTTTTCACCTTCATATAATAGACAGCCAATTTAATTTTTTTATTTACCAAGGGATTAGTACTCAACCAGCGGGGGTGTGGGGGCGGCAGCCCCCACGATAAATCTACAGTTATACTACCCCTATTTTGGGTTTAATGTTATTTTAATACCACACATTTTTTTGATATATTTGAAGATAAATATTGAATCTATATGCTCTAAAGATCATAAGAAAATTTGTTTTAACCCTCGGCAAAACCTAATAAAAAAAAGTATGGTACTAAAATTTAATTTTCGTAACAAGGTTGTCAATACGGTACTTTCCCGTTATCAATGTACAATCAAGCTGAAGATTGCAGAGTAAACACCATAGACTTCATAGACTTTTCTTTCACCTTCGTATAATCGACAGCCAATTTTTGTATTTTTTTATTAAGGGATTAGTACTCAACCAGCGGGGGTGTGGGGGCGGCATCCCCCACTCATAATACTAGGTTAGGTAAGGTAGTTAGGTTAGGCCTAAACCTAAAGCCAGCCGTCCGGCTGGCTCAGTTGACAGCGTGCCTGATTCCCATCTCGAGGTCTCGCGTTCAATCCCCGCTCAGATTGAAAAGTTTTTCTGGGATATAGCCGGCGGTTACCATCTCCCCATGAGCAAGGGGGATGGGTAATGGTCTCTGGTAGACTAAAGAAAGCCAAGCGCTTGTGAATCCTCGAAGGAGGAGATACGGGCGCTATATAAGTAACCAGAAGATTATTATTATTATTAGGCTAATGTCTTTTCAAATCTCTATCGGGGAGCGAGCGTGTCTCAACATCGATCGATAGGCCTAATGGGGAAAATAGGTTTTCGAGATTTCTAATTAATTACAAACACTATATATTGATGCAAATTACCAATTTTGTTTATAAAAAACTGAAAATTCGTGGTATTAAAATAACATTTTTCCCTATTTTGTCGCTATTCTGTTGGTACTAATGGGTTAATATTATTAGTTGTAGACTTCGTATGGTTTGATGATGCGCGGAAATGTATATTTGACTTTAAATAGATACATTGAAGTATTACAAACCTTCGCAAACTCAAACAGGGAAAGCGAGCAGGATTTAGACCGTCGCGCGAGGGGGAGTTTAGACCGTCGCGGAGACCGGTTACTTTTCGGTTAGGTTAGGCTAATGTTAAAAATACTAAAATGCGACGGTCCTCGGTATTAAAGACTACAAAAAAAAAAAAAAAAAATTACCTGAAAAACTTATCTGGTTGGTGATAATTTGTTATCAAAATAAGTTTTTTTCCAGTTTCCGCGTCTGCTGAACCATCCAAAAACACGCTAAAAGGCGTGTTTTGAAGGGGGGAGTTGGTGGGGGGTAGTGGGGGAGGGGTAGTATAAATGTAGATTTACCGCCCCCACCCATAATACTAGGTTAGGTAAGGTTGTTAAGTTAGCCTAATGTCTCTTCAAATCACTATGGGGGGAGGGCATGTCTCAACATTGATCGATAGGCCTAATGGGGAAAATAAGTTTTCCCGAGATTTCTAGTTAATTACAAACACTATACTGTATATCGATGCAAATTATTATTTTTTTATATAAAAACCACTGAAAATTCGTGGTATTATAATTTAGGTTTTCAGTCCTATCTATATCTATTGCCTGACGCCGTGATCCCCGAAGGGGTGGCCACGAACGAACCGCCCCCATGCACCTCTGTCCCCAGTCAGTCAACGCCCCTCCCCCCAACCAGCACCGCCTTCATTCATGTACTTCCTCACTCCATCCTTCCAACTCTCATTCGGTCTACTCTCCCTCTGTCCCTCCACCTCGCTCTCGTACACCCTCTTAGTCATTCTCTCGCTTTCCATAAGTTCTATATGGCCGAACCATCTCAAGTAGTTCCTTTTCACACTTTCCAGCACATCTACCTCCACACCACACTTCCTTCTTACTTCATTAGTCTGCCTGTAACTCCGCACGCTCTCTTCAAGCAATTCATTTCCACTACTCTCACTCATGGTCCGAGTCTCTCAACCAACGTCCATGCTTCGCTTCCGTAAGTCAGTGTCGGGATTACCACACGGTCATGCAAGGACTTAACTTCCATACCGACCACCCTATTTCTTGTTACTGCTTTTAGCGTTCCTACAACCCTCTTCCCCTGTTGTACCCTCTCCCGCACTTCTTCATTCATAGTCCCAGCTTTACTCAACACACTGCCCAGATACTTAAGAGTTGACGATCAGTCCTTCGCCCCCCTCAACCCAGGTATCCCAGGCATTTTTTTTTTTTAAACTATGGAAATTATATACATCTGCGAGTTTTAAAATATTTGTATATTGAGAAACAAATTTTCCAGGGAATGTAACCGATTGAAACTACTTTATAATAAATTACCAGAAAGAAAAATAGTGGGAAAATGAGTGTTAGTTTCGGCAAGATTTTCTCAGCCAACTAAAAGATCGATAAATCTACAGTTATACTACCCCTATTTTGTCGCTATTCTGTTGGTACTAATGGGTTAATATTATTAGTAGTAGACTTAGTATGGTTTGATGATGCGCGGAAATTTATATTTGGCTTGTAATAAATACATTGAAGTATTACAAACCTTCGCGAACCCATAAACAGGGAACGTGAGCAGGGTTTAGACCGTCGCGCACCCATAAACAGGGAACGTGAGGGGGAGTTTAGACCGTCGCGGAAAAGTTACTATTCGGTTAGGTTAGGTTAAGTTAGGTTAGGTTAGGCTAATGTTAAAAATACTAAAATGCGACGGTCCTCGGTATTAAACAACACTGTATATCAAAGAAAAAAATAAAAATTAAAACAAATTACCTGAAAAACTTATCTGGTTGGTGATAATTTTTTATCAAAATAAGTTTTTTTCCAGTTTCCGCGTCTGCTGAACCATCCAAAAACACGCTAAAAGGCGTATTTTGAAGGGAGGAGGTGGTGGGGGGGTAGTGGGAGAGGGGTAGTATAACTGTAGATTTACCAAAAGATCAACCCAACATACCTCCTTTCCTTTCGACAAACTATCATGTGCAGACAGACAACCAATAACCATACTGAAAGGGGAAAAACACACCTTTCCATGCAAACAAGCGTAGACACAGAACATTAACTATAAGACAACCGAAATATAAACCACATTTCCTCTCCACAAACCATCATTCGTAAAGATCACTAATAAACAAAAAAAATTAAGATCAACAAATACCTTCTTTTCTCTTAACATACTATCATGCGTAGGACAGATAACCAATAACTACTCCGAAAACTGGAAGATTATACCTCTTGCCAAACTATCACACGAAGACCAATTACCAATACTACCAAAAAACGAAGATCAACCATTCACATATTTCCTCTTGACAAACTAAACGCGTAGTCAGATAATTAACTATACAGACAACCAAAAGATAAACCAAACCCATATTTCCTCTTGACAAACTAGAATACGTATACCAAACACTAATAACCCTACAGAAAACTAAAAGAATCACCACACATACCTTCTTTCCTCTTCACGGGACTACCTCCAGGACCGGCTTGCAACAGAATGGAAGAAAAACGTCGCCTCCCTCCCTTCCTCATGTACGGCGTCCTGTTTGCCAAGACGAGAAACTGTACCACTATCCACTGTAGCACTATTAACCCGAGCACGGCATTGATAGTTCGGCACTCACTCCACAGATGGCGTTAGTGTGTCACCTGTAAGAAGAATACAAATACTATTTTGCTGGGCCTGGTAATGTTTACTACACAGATGGCACTGAAGTCTTTAACAATCAGCAATAATATTATAAATTGGATAGGGAAACGACTTTCAGCTTGTCCATACCCTTCTCCCATCTATGTCTGTTTGTATGTCTGCCGTCACTCCCTTCCTTCCTAAGCTGGACAAAAACTATCTAGTGTTTGCCAGATTAATATAATACAGGACTGAACACTGATCGCAGCGCCTCTCTAGTCAGCACGCCGTATTACAGTATATTATATTCGAGTTCCCTGCTGCATGTTGATCTTTCCACTCCTCTTTACGCGATCCTTGATTCGGCCGATTCAAGCTCCGACGCATCGAAACAACATGGCGAGCACGTAACCTCTTCCATACCGGTCACGTCATTTTAACTTTGGTTTGGCTACTATTAGACTAGTTTATTCAGCTTAGGAAGGACGATTACTAATTAAAAACTACAGACTATCTTAATTACCCCTTTAGCTACCATATATCCTTCCAAGGCTACATAAAATCGTCTTAATGTAGCTGAAATGAAGTACAAAAGACGTAGCCAGTACAGAAGTGGTCAATAAATAAATACAACAAGGCCTAGATTTGTAACCCTACGTTGATTTTGATCTCGTTTTCGGCTGTAACTAATTATGGTGCCTTAAAGACAATTATTATGCGAGCCATAGACTGCGAGCATAAAACAGTAATTAAATGCGCACATAACTGCTCATAATTATTCCTTTCGAAGAATTGATCGGTGAAAGTGGGTTTGGGGTTTCCGAACCGAAATGGTGCTCATCTATTATTGTAACCGTTCACCGAAATCATTAACCCCTTCTGTACCGCTGATGTCTGTTTAGTTTGATTGTAGTTATATTTAGACGGTTTTGTGCAGTTTAAGAAGGGTCTGTGATAGTAAAAAGGGTTAAGTGGGAGAGTTCGAAGCCTGTTAATTGCTGTAGGCCCTTCTTTAAACTGAATCTAATCGTCTAACAGCAGCCAAAATAAAGATCAGAAGACGTCGCCGGTACAAAAAGGGTTAACCATATCTTATTCCGCATAGGCTCTCTTTTAACCATATATTTTTTTGTTTTGACTTGTCATATCTTTTATAACTAACAGGATAATGAGCTTACTATTGTGATTAATAGTGTATGTTAGTAAATAATGTCTTATAATGGTCTTTCATATATAATGGTGATTCGTGGCAATTCGAGGTGTCGAAACAAAAAGTGAAGCACAGGATATTGTGAACCATCCATAATTTGCTGTCGCTCTCTTCTAGGCCTAACGGATTAATGAAACTTAGCATTAATCAGCCCAATATGACATTATCGCAATCAATTTCGACACTCCAAAATGTTCAATGATGAATCTTACTTCATGTTGATTTTACTAATTTAGCTACATGAAAAATGGTTATCAACTCTGGATAATTAAACCATTCGCGTTCAAGGACTCGATTTGTGCTCATTTTGTGTTACTTAAGGGGAGTTTTCTAGTTTGTTTCCTACTCCTCCAGCAATCTTAAAATTTCACCCCCTTGACCCCCTTTCAAGATAAATTTGTACATTTTTCGGTAGAAAAATGTCCCGGCCGAAGGCCGATTACTCTTAAATTACAGGCTCGCTATCGCTCGCCAGGATAAAATCGACACCTAAATGGCACGAAAGGTCTTAAAATTGACAGAATGGGGTGGAAATTCTTAAAAATCACCAAACTAATGGGGCAAACGTCTTAAAATCTCAAAAGCAATGGGGCTAGACATGAGGGAGAAAGGGGTCAAGAAAAAAGTCCCTCCAGTGGAAATCCCCCCTTAAGCCTTTGTGACCATCAGGGGTGTTTCAGAATCTTTTAGTTTTGCTACTTCAACCTCTGGAGTGAATAGTGGTTGTGAACATTGTATTTCAGACAGGCACTGTACTGATTGTAATGGCCCTTTCTGAAGCCTTGAATTGCTTAAGGGGAGGTTTTTAGTTAGTTCCCTAGACTTCCATCAAGCTTAACATTACAGCCCCTAGACCCCCTTTCAAGATAAATTTGTACATTTTTCGGTAGAAAAATGTCCCGGCCAAAGGCCGGTTCCTCTTAAATTACAGGCTCGCTATCGCTCGCCAGGATAAAATCGACACCTAAATGGCACGAAAGGTCTTAATATGGGGTGAAAGTTCTTAAAATCGCTAAACTAATGGGGCAAACATTTTATAATATCAAAAGCAATGGGGCTAAACATGAGGGAGAAAGGGGTCAAGAAAAAAATCCCTCAAGTGGAGATCTCCCCTTAACCCTTTCAAGATACGATGAAGAATGTCTGTTCTGTTGTATGGCTATTATTAACAGGTATATTCAGATTAGGAAGGGTAAATGGTAGTCAGTGGGTTAATTGAGATACTCTTTAACCTTATACTTCCTACAGAGTCTTCCTAAGGTGTGTACAATCTGCTAATGATAGCCAGAAGATACTGTCAAAATGCAGTGTGCTTACAGTGTGCTGGCTTAATAATCCAGAAAATTATAGCTTCTGAAGTCCTACTTTAACCCCTTCAGCCCCATGACTCTTTGTAAACTTTGATTCTGGCTAAAATTAGATGATTATATGCAGTTTAAGAAGGACCTATGTTACTAAGAGGGTTTATTGAGATCGTATTTACCCATTGGAGACGGATAGGTAGACTACAAACTAAAGAAATTCGTCTAATGATAACCAAAATATGATGAGAATTACGTCATGGTGGTGAAGGGGTTAACTAAATCTACATACATCAGGACGGCTGTGGCTCGGGAGATATTATGTGCTGCAGTTTTGTGTCAGGCTTAAGGGGAGACTGGTCGTTTGTTTGGTCTATTAATTCATTTATTCATATATTTTGTTTAGTTTCCTCGCTAGACCTCCATCAAGCTTAGAAAAACACCCCCTAGACCCCCCTTCAAGATAAATTTGTAAATTTTTCGGTAGAAAAATTTCCCGGCCAAAGGCCGATTAATCTTAAAATTGCAGGCTCGCTTTCGCTCGCCAGGATAAAATCGACACCTAAATGGCACGAAAGGTCTTAAAATTGACAACGAAATGGGGCGAAAGGTGTTAAAATCGCCAAACTAATGGGCCGAACGTCTTATAATCTAAAAACTAGTGGGGCTAAACATTAGGGAGAAGGGGGTCCAGAAAAACGGTCTGCCTCCCCTTAATAACTGCCGCCATAAATAAACCCTGATATCTGGGGTAAAGTTTATCGTGCAGTTTTTTTTATTCTGGCTGGAAGGAGTGAGTGATGACAGTTTCCTGGGACGGAGTTTATACTAATTATGGTCCGATGGCTTGGAGGAAAAATTATGGAAGCTTTATTGGCTCTGGGTGGACGGAATGACGGACGCATTTTTTTTTTTTTTTTGTATTTATTTTGCCGCCCCCCCCCCCCCCCCCCTCAAAAAAAAAGAAAAAAGAAAGGAAAACAAAATGAAAAAGAGGGAAAAAGAAAAGAAAAATTGGAAAAATGGGAATTGGGCCTGAGTAATTAGATAGAAAAAAATGGATACATTTATTTTTATTTACCCTTTTACTCTTTGAAGATTATGGCGCATTTTGATTTTTTTTTTTCTAGCTGTCATTAGACGATTCTATACTGCTTAGGAAGGATATGTGGGAATTACAAGGGTAAATTCTATCTCAGTTATTCCTCAGGCTTACATAATAACCCTTCTTAATCTAAATAAAATCGCCTACTAATGGCCAGAAAACAGAAAATAAATGCGTACTGGATCATGAGAGGGATAACTGTGGTACACTCGGATACCATAGTCTCTAGCCCACCCATAAATATCCGTGGACTACACCTATTTATAATTATGGAAATATATCTCTGGCAATGAGTTATGAATACAATTATCTATATATCAACAACAATTATCTATATATCAACAACAATTATCTATATATCAACAACAATTATCTATATATCAACAACAATTATCTATATATCAACAACAATTATCTATATATCAACAACAATTATCTATATATCAACAACAATTATCTATATATCAACAACAATTATCTATATATCAACTACACAACTATTTATACTATTTATTGAAGAAAAACATATGGGGTCCACAAATGTGTATGAGTGGGCTAGAGACTATGGTATCCGAGTGTACCTTAGCTTAAGGGGAGACATCCACTTGAGGGACTTTTTTCTGGACCCCTTTCTCTCTCATGTCTAGCCCCATTGCTTTTGAGATTTTAAGATGTTTGCCCCATTAGTTTGGCGATTTTAAGAAGTTTCACCCCATTTATGTCACTTTTAAGACCTTTACTCCCATTTAGGTGTCGATTTTTTCCTGGCGAGCGATAGCGAGCCTGTAATTTAAGAGGAACCGGCCTTTGGCCGGGACATTTTTCTATCGAAAAATGTACAAATTTATCTTGAAAAGGAGTCAAGGGGGTGTAATTTCAAGCTTGATGGAAGTCTAGGAAACAAACTAAATACCTCCCCTTAAGGGGAGATGGGCCGAATTTTAGGTCTATTCATTAATTTTTTCCTTTATTTCCTAGTTTCCTCGCTAGACCTCCATCAAACTTAGAAAAACACCCACTAGACCCCCCTTAAAGATAAATGTGTACATTTTTCGGTAGAAAAATTTCCCGGCCGAAGGCCGGTTCCTTTTAAAATGTCAGGCTCGCTATCGCTCGCCAGGAAAAAAAATGACACCTAAATGGCACGAATGGATTTAAATTTAACAACGCAAAGGGGGGAAAGGTGTTAAAATCGCCAAACTAATGGGCCGAACGTCTTATAATTTCAAAACAAATGGAGCTAAACACGAGGGTGAAAAGGAACCATAAAAACGGGCCATCTCCCCTTAAGTGCAGTAGCCTCTGTGTCCCAGGCTGTTGATCCACTTATACGCTACCGGAGATGAACACCGGGGCAAAGCTCTGAACAAAGGTAACCCATTCAGTACCGGTGATCTGGCAAATATTTGACGATTTTGTTCAGTTTTTGGAAGAATGATTATCATGATGATGATGACAAGTGATAATAATCTTTGGATTTCTATACTTTGTCGACTCTATTTAAAAATATATATATTTGTTAATGATTTCTCAAGCTAGATATTCCCGCTTAGTAATAACATAAATATAAAATAATGTTAACATAAGAAAATATAAAATAGTGTATAAAATAAAACTAAAAAGGCTCACACACCGTCTCCACACTGGCTTCTGTCCAACGTTTGGGCTCACAATTCAGATTTTTGGGTGTAATTTTTCAGATGGGCTCCATGGATATTTCCGCCCCATCGCTGGATCGACTAATATTTTTAGGTCCAACTTTTCAGTCGATTTCCTGAAGCATATATTCTCTATCCGGTACACCATATTTTTCTTAGTCTATTTTGCTAACAGACTTCCCCCTAATAAAACTCGTACGTTAGCGAGGCCAAATAATAACAGTTACTTTTGAGTAGGTATATACAGTACATAATTACAGTATATAAATACAGATGACAGACAGACAGTTAGATAGATAGATAGATAGATAGATAGATAGATAGATAGATAGACACAGTTACTTTTGAGTAGGCACATAGATATATAAATACATATATAGATAGCTGACAGATAGACAGTTAGATAGATAGATAGATAAATACATAGATAGACACAGTTACTTTTGAGTAGGCACATAGATATATAAATACATATATAGATAGATGACAGATAGACAGACATATACTGTAGCTAGATAAATAGATAGATAGACACAGTTACTTTTGAGTAGGTATATAGATATATAAATACAAATATAGACAGACAGACAGACAGACAGACAGACAGGCAGATAGATAGGTAGACATAGATAGATCGAGATAGATAAAAATTATATTGTATATGGGATATTGTAAGTGATAAAGTTGTGTTAGATGAACAGGATACAGTGGATTTTATTGGATTCAAACAAATAAGTTAAGGGAAGATTGTTTGGTCTATTAATTTATTTATTCATATATTTCTTAGTAGTTCCCTCGCTAGGCCTCCATCAAGCTTAGAAAGACACTCCCTAGATTCCCCTTCAAGATAAATTTGTACATTTTTCGGTAGAAAAATTTCCCGGCCGAAGGCCGGTTCCTCTTAAAACTTCAGGCGCGCTATGGCTCGCCAGGAAAAAATCGACACCTAAATGTTACGAAACATCTTAAAATTGACAACGAAATGGGGCGAAAGTTGTTAACATTGCCAAACCAATGGGCCGAACGTCTTATAATCTCAAAACAAATAGGGCTTAACATGAGGGAGAAAAACGATTTTTTTTTTTGTTGGTGGTCGTCTATTAATTCATTTATTCTTATAATCTTAGTTTCCTAGCTAGACCTCCATCAAGATTAGAAAGACACCCCCTCGATTCCCTTTCGAGATAAATTTGTACATTTTTCGGGAGAAAAATTTCCTGGCCAAAGGCCAGGAAATTTCAGGCTCGCTATCGCTCCCCAGGAAAAAATCGACACCTAAATTGCACGAAACGTGTTAAACTTGACAACGAAATGGGCCGAACGTCTTATAATCTCAAAACAAATGGGGCTTAACACGAGGGAGAAAAGGGACCAGAAAAACGACCCATCTGCCCCTAACTTGCATGATAAGCCATAGCCCTAACCTTACTTGATAGAATGAATGATAGTCTTGATAATTTTGATAGCGTAATGCATAAATCCGCCGAATTTCGGTGTGAGTATCCTAGGTTCGAGTCCTTGGAGTGCCACATGTATTTGTTGATTTCATTAATTGAGTTTAGAGGTAAAGTTGGTTGGTGAAAAAATATGAATTAACCCCTTGAGGATCTGGTCCCCCTTCTTCCTCATGTTTAGCTCCATTTGTTTCTATGTCTGGTTATTATTGGACGACCTTATTCAGATTAGGAAGGGTATGTGGCATTCAGAGGTTTGATTGAGACAGTCTTTACCCTGTTAACTCCTACAGATCCTTCATAAGCTGTATAAAATCGTCTAACTATAGCCAGCATAAACTGTCAAAACGCGTCATCATTTTCAAAGGGTTAAGGGGGGTCACCTGCTACTTTTCTCTTCTTTTAAATTTATCTCTTTCTCTGGCTTGTACGCATTCGGCTCCATTCACCCTACCGTTTTAAGACGTTTATCCCCATCCAGGTGTCGATATCTTCCTGGCGAGCGAAAGCGAGCCAGCATTATATGGAGAAATCCGGCTTCGCTGGAGACATTTTTCTATTGAAAAATTTACAAATTTAGCCTGCTGTCAAAACAGTTTAAATAATAGGCCTATGCTGGCATCACCACCTGGATGGGGATAAACGTCTTAATACAGTAGGCTGAATGGGGCCGAATGGATACAACTCAGAGAGAGAGGGAAAAAAACGAGGTGGGCTCCCTTAACCTACGTTGGGAATAGCAGGCGCGGAACTGTTTATTTTCGGTGATATTGAAGTTTTTGATCCGTGCGCAATCTAAGAAGAAATTTAAGGAGAGTCCAAACGTTCTCATTGTCCATAATATATTGGTTTTAATAACGTCACGACATTTTGTTTTCAATATAACCTTATAAATTACTGTTTATTGACGGTAAGCTAGGTTGTCATTCATTCTATTGACGGTAAGCTAGGTTGTCGTTCATTCTATTGACGGTAAGCTAGGTTGTCATTCATTCTATTGACGGTAAGCTAGGTTGTCATTCATTCTATTGACGGTAAGCTAGGTTGTCATTCATTCTATTGACGGTAAGCTAGGTTGTCATTCATTCTATTGACGGTAAGCTAGGTTGTCATTCATTCTATTGACGGTAAGCTAAGTTGTCATTCATTCTATTGACGGTAAGCTAGGTTGTCATTCATTCTATTGACGGTAAGCTAGGTTGTCATTCATTCTATTGACGGTAAGCTAGGTTGTCATTCATTCTATTGACGGTAAGCTAGGTTGTCATTCATTCTATTGACAGTAAGCTAGGTTGTCATTCATTCTATTGACGGTAAGCTAGGTTGTCATTCATTCTATTGACAGTAAGCTAGGTTGTCATTCATTCTATTGACGGTAAGCTAGGTTGTCATTCATTCTATTGACGGTAAGCTAGGTTGTCATTCATTATTGACGGTAAGCTAGGTTGTCATTCATTCTATTGACGGTAAGCTAGGTTGTCATTCATTCTATTGACGGTAAGCTAGGTTGTCATTCATTCTATTGACGGTAAGCTAGGTTGTCATTCATTCTATTGACGGTAAGCTAAGTTGTCATTCATTCTATTGACAGTAAGCTAGGTTGTCATTCATTCTATTGACGGTAAGCTAGGTTGTCATTCATTCTATTGACAGTAAGCTAGGTTGTCATTCAGTCTATTGACGGTAAGCTAGGTTGTCATTCATTATTGACGGTAAGCTAGGTTGTCATTCATTTTATTGACGGTAAGCTAGGTTGTCATTCATTATTGACGGTAAGCTAGGTTGTCGTTCATTCTATTGACGGTAAGCTAGGTTGTCATTCATTCTATCAATGTCTAAACTGGTTTCAATGTAATATACTAGCAAAACATGTGTTAAGGGGAGGTATTTAGTTTGTTCCCTAGACCTCCATCAAGCTTAAAATTACACCCCCTTGAGTCCCTTTCAAGATAAATTTGTACATTTTTCGGGAGAAAAATGTCCCGGCCGAAGGCCGATTCCTCTTAAATTACAGGCTCGCTATCGCTCGCCAGGATAACATCGACACCTGAATAGCACGAAAGGTCTTAATATGGGGTGAAAGTTCTTAAAATCGCTAAACTAATGGGGCAAACGTTTTATAATATCAAAAGCAATGGGGCTAAACATGAGGGAGAAAGGGGTCAAGAAAAAAGTCCCTTAAGTGG
>JBAKBP010012792.1:25000-65835 GCA_037953745.1 Lithodes maja
TTAAATCACCACATAAGATCATGCATAAGTCCTTCCGTACTTAAATCACCACATAAGATCATTCATAAGTCCTTCCCTACTTAAATCACCACATAAGATCATTCATAAGTCCTTCCCTACTTAAATCACCACATAAGATCATTCATAAGTCCTTCCCTACTTAAATCACCACATAAGATCAAATTCATAAGTCCTTCCCTACTTAAATCACCACATAAGATCATTCATAAGTCCTTCCCTATTTAAATCACCACATAAGATCATGCATAAGTCCTTCCCTACTTAAATCACCACATAAGATCATTCATAAGTCCTTCCCTACTTAAATCACCACATAAGATCATTCATAAGTCCTTCCCTACTTAAATCACCACATAAGATCATTCATAAGTCCTTCCCTACTTAAATCACCACATAAGATCATGCATAAGTCCTTCCCTACTTAAATCACCACATAAGATCATTCATAAGTCCTTCCCTACTTAAATCACCACATAAGATCATTCATAAGTCCTTCCCTACTTAAATCACCACATAAGATCATTCATAAGTCCTTCCCTACTTAAATCACCACATAAGATCATTCATAAGTCCTTCCCTACTTAAATCACCACATAAGATCATTCATAAGTCCTTCCCTACTTAAATCACCACATAAGATCATGCATAAGTCATTCCCTACTTAAATCACCACATAAGATCATTCATAAGTCCTTCCCTACTTAAATCACCACATAAGATCATTCATAAGTCCTTCCCTACTTAAATCACCACATAAGATCATGCATAAGTCCTTCCCTACTTAAATCACCACATAAGATCATTCATAAGTCCTTCCCTACTTAAATCACCACATAAGATCATTCATAAGTCCTTCCCTACTTAAATCACCACATAAGATCATGCATAAGTCCTTCCCTACTTAAATCACCACATAAGATCATTCATAAGTCCTTCCCTACTTAAATCACCACATAAGATCATTCATAAGTCCTTCCCTACTTAAATCACCACATAAGATCATTCATAAGTCCTTCCCTACTTAAATCACCACATAAGATCATTCATAAGTCCTTCCCTACTTAAATCACTACATAAGATCATTCATAAGTCCTTCCCTACTTAAATCACCACATAAGATCATTCATAAGTCCTTCCCTACTTAAATCACCACATAAGATCATTCATAAGTCCTTCCCTACTTAAATCACCACATAAGATCATTCATAAGTCCTTCCCTACTTAAATCACCACATAAGATCATTCATAAGTCCTTCCCTACTTAAATCACCACATAAGATCATTCATAAGTCCTTCCCTACTTAAATCACCACATAAGATCATTCATAAGTCCTTCCCTACTTAAATCACCACATAAGATCATTCATAAGTCCTTCCCTACTTAAATCACCACATAAGATCATTCATAAGTCCTTCCCTACTTAAATCACCACATAAGATCATTCATAAGTCCTTCCCTACTTAAATCACCACATAAGATCATTCATAAGTCCTTCCCTACTTAAATCGCTTGAGTTATTTATGATTTTGTATTCAGTTAACGGTATGTTTAGTCTGGACCCACTTAATTAGAGGTTATCTGAAATATATAACTAAGGAAACTAGACACAGCCCACGGAAAATATCTACGGCAAACCTTCTTACTATTATTGATATTTTGAATATTAGAACTATAATAATAATATTAATAATAATAATAATTATTATTATTATGATTATTATTATTATTATTATTATAATTAATATTATTATTATAATTATTACTAGTATTACTATTATTATTATTTTATTATTATTACTATATGCCATTATTTATATATATTTATATATTTATTTATTTATTTATTGTTGTGTATGTGCAATGACACAAAATGGCAGCATTTGTCTCGTCTCTGATAGTTGAGCATTCAAAAAATATCCGCTCCATATTTTCCCTCGCCCAGCTTCTATAAACAATTGACACAGCTTTCCAACGTTTCATATATATATTCCAAATTGCCTCCATTAAAAGGGACCGCCACATTTTTTACTTCCGGGGTTATTTCGCAATATGAAAAATGGAGGTCTTTCTTTTTCCAGCCACCCCTCGCTAAATCCTCAAATATCCGAGGCCTCCCTGTTCACCATTATTTGGTTTTATTTGATCGAGATGGAACAGTTTGTATTGTGCAGTCACTGGTAGAAATGCGTAGACCGTTCATATTTGTCATTATGCACTGTATGCACAGTCGCCAAGATTCTCAGCTGGCTTAGGGCTCCTTTTATTTAAGGTACTTAAGGGAGCCCACCTCGCTTTTTTCTCTTTCTCTCCCTCTCTCTTTGGCTTGTATCCATTCGGCCCCATTCAGCCTACTGTTTTAAGAAGCTTACCCCCATCCAAGTGTCAATATTTTCCTGGCGAGCGGTAACGAGCCAGCATATACATATTTTTGTTTTGACAGCAAGCAAAATTTGTAAATTTGTCGATAGAAAAATGTCTCCGGCTAAGCCGGATTTCTCCATACAATGCTGGCTCGCTATCGCTCGCCACGAAAAAATTGACACCTGGATGGGGATAAACGTCTTAAAACAGTTTGCTGAATGGGACCGAATGGCCAGCATATACATATTTTTGTTTTGACAGCAAGCTAAATTTGTAAATTTTTCGATAGAAAAATGTCTCCGGCGAAGCCGGATTTCTCCATACAATGCTGGCTCGCTATCGCTCGCCAGGAACAAATCGACACCTGGATGGGGATAAACGTCTTAAAACAGTTTGCTGAATGGGACCGAATGGATACAAGCCAGGGAAAGAGAGAAAAGGTGAGAAAGATGTACACGTAACCACCCTGTTCAACACCTGACAGATATTAATACAGCACAGAACAAGCCAAACGTAATGGCAGCTGGGACATGACTTATTAGCGCGACCGTACCACATCTCCCTCCTCCATTACCTTGCGTTCCTTGCCTATGACTCTTCTCGGGGCGGTCTTTTGTCACGATGGCCTTCCGGTGGCTGACTCATGGGAGGTGTTAAGGCGGTGACAGTGTTAGTGTGTGTGTGTGAGAGAGAGAGAGAGAGAGAGAGTGAATGAGAGCACTAACAACCTCAACAGCCATGAGGAGAGGGACGCAGGAACAAATATTCTGAAATTAGTAGGTGCTGCGAGGTTGTCAGAGGAATTAGGGCTTGGGGAGGGGAGAGGGGTGTGGGGGGGAATCAGGGAGGAAAAATTGAAACTAAAATGAAACATGAAACAAGCACATCAAATAATAAGATACAACCGAGAACTTAAACCATATAACTCTCTCCCAGAATCAGTCTTTCCCTCTTCCTATGACTTAAATTGCTTCAAACTCCGTGTGTCCAGGCATTTTGGCTCGAACGTCCCTTGATTTTGGCCCTGTCACTCTTTCAACTATGGGGGAGGGGGGGGGGGCACTCGCTATAGGCAGTTCTGCCTTTTGCCTCCCTCAATCACATAGAAAAAGAAAAAAAAGTCTTGCTCTACTGCCTAATGTTTCGCAGTTTCTTCTTGTAAGGGAGCCCACCTCGCTTTTTTTCTCTTGCTCTCCCTCTCTCTTTGGCTTGAATCCATTCGGCCCCATTCAGCCAACTCTTTTAAGACGTTTATCCCCATCCAGGTGTCGATTTCTTCCTGGCGAACGATAGCGAGCAGCTTGTATGGAGAAATCCGGCTTCGTTGGAGAAATTTAGCTTGCTGCCAATACAAATATATATGCTGTAGGAAAATATTGACACCTGGATGGGGGTAAACGTCTTAAAACAGTAGGGTGAATAGGGACAAATGGATACAAACAAAAGTGAGAGGGAGAGAAAGATAAAAATAGCGAGGTGGGGTCCCTTAAACATATACTGTATTTATACTAGTATAATTAGAAACCAACTATTACATACATGTGTATAAAGTTGGACAAGTAACAGAAGAGGAGGTCTGGAAATAGAAAGGCTTTCCCATATTCAGAGGATAACCCTTTGAGTACCAGCAACGTGTCTTTTGTTTTACTCTAGCTATATACAGGTATATACGATATTATGCAGCTTTGGAAGGATCTGTGGTAGTTAAAAGGGTTGATTGAGATAGTTTGAAACTTCATTATAGCTAGAGATCCTTCCTGATTTTAATAACATCGTCTAAGAGTTGCCAAAACATAATGAAAATGATATCACCGGTTCAGTATGGGATAAGAAAGATGTATTTTGTTCCTTTTGTTTGGAAGAGGTTCTTCGTAATTTAATCTTACATCTGACGGAAGCTAGAATACTGTAGTAAGATTAAAATGAAGCTGATCTGGTTTTCATGTCTCCTACCTATGGTTATGTAAGTGATGTTATATATTTCATTCAGTTCTCGTAGGTGCCATCAAAGCTTCTCCTCTATGTAACGACTCACATATGTCGTGCCATTCAGGTGTCGTAAAAGTTTACGAGTTTTCTTAACACACTGATATTATCACCACACTTTTATTTGATGGATTAATAAAACAAAAAATAATAATGTTGACTGTATAATTATGATTAAGGGGGTAGTGCTTGTTATTTGGTCTATATATATTTATTTATTTGTTAGCTTCCTCGCTAGATCTCCATCAAGCTTAGAAAAACACCCACTAGACCCCCCCCCCCTCCCCCCACACCGGCCGAAGGTCGGTTTCTTCTAAAATTAAAGGCTCACTATCGCTCGGCAGGAAAACATCGTGGGAATCAAGGGAACGAAAGGTCTAACTTAATAGTGGCAAACAAAAAAAAAGGTCTCAAAATCACCAAACAAACAGAACGTACGTCTTAAAACCTCAAACTAAAATGCTAAACATGGGGAGAAGGGGGTCCATAATAAGCGAGTGTAACTACACCCTTAAGTAGCCGAGCGTTACTTCCTAAGAGTGAACAATATATATTAAGTAGCCGAGCGTTACTTCCTAAGAGTGAACAATATATATTATAAACAAATATTTCAATAATTACACATATTCTAAACGTACTAACCGTTATTGAAAGCTGTGTACAAACATCCGACTGTCGATACACTACAAACATCCGACTGTCGATACACTACAAACATCCGACTGTCGATACACTACAAACATCCGACTGTCGATACACTACAAACATCCGACTGTCGATACACTACAAACATCCGACTGTCGATACACTACAAACATCCGACTGTCGATACACTACAAACATCCGACTGTCGACACACTACAAACATCCGACTGTCGACACACTACAAACATCCGACTGTCGACACACTACAAACATCCGACTGTCGATACACTACAAACATCCGACTGTCGATACACTGCAAACATCCGACTGTCGATACACTACAAGCATCCGACTGTCGATACACTACAAGCATCCGACTGTCGATACACTACAAACATCCGACTGTCGATACACTGCAAACATCCGACTGTCGATACACTGCAAACATCCGACTGTCGATACACTGCAAACATCCGACTGTCGATACACTGCAAACATCCGACTGTCGATACACTGCAAACATCCGACTGTCGATACACTACAAGCATCCGACTGTCGATACACTACAAGCATCCGACTGTCGATACACTGCAAACATCCGACTGTCAATACACTACAAACATCAGACTGTCGATACACTACAAACATCAGACTGTCGATACACTACAAACATCCGACTGTCGATACACTGCAAACATCCGACTGTCGATACACTACAAACATCCGACTGTCGATACACTACAAACATCCGACTGTCGATACACTACAAACATCCGACTGTCGATACACTACAAACATCCGACTGTCGATACACTACAAACATCCGACTGTCGATACACTACAAAATGAGACTAAACTTGTGATCACTAAAGTTTCAGCCATTACAAACGTACATCAACGTAAATTTAGGAACAAAAGGAACTGCATTCGTCTTTCAAAATGATGTGACAATATGAAACAGGTTGCAAGATACGAAAAGAAAAGAACAATCCACTCGTGCAACACAATAATCCAATATCTCTGTGGACCAACATGAAACTGACGCAACGCAAGGGTATGCTAGAACACACACATACATACGCACACACGCACACATACGCACACACACACACACACATACGCACACACACACACACACACACACATACGCACACACACACACACACACACACACAAAGACAATGACAGAGATGCCTGGCGTTGGAGATATAAGGGAGAATGAGTCACGCCGCTAAGATCACAGACTTAGTGGAAGGAAGGTGAGGGAGCTACACGGGAGAAACAACAACAAACTAAATAAAGAGGAGAAGAACGAAAGAGAAACAAGAACAAACTGAATAAAGAGGAGAAGAACGAAAGAAAAACAAGAACAAACTGAATAAAGAGGAGATAAATGAAGGAGAAGCAAGAACAAACTGAATGCAGAAGATAAGAGTGAAAGAGAAGCAAGAACAAACTGAATACAGAAGATAAGAGTGAAAGAGAGGCAAGAATAAACTGAATACAGAAAATAAGAGTGAAAGAGAAGCAAGAACAAACTGAATACAGAAGATAAGAGTGAAAGAGAGGCAAGAATAAACTGAATACAGAAGATAAGAGTGAAAGAGAAGCAAGAACAAACTGAATACAGAAGATAAGAGTGAAAGAGAAGCAAGAACAAACTGAATACAGAAGATAAGAGTGAAAGAGAGGCAAGAACAAACTGAATACAGAAGATAAGAGTGAAAGAGAGGCAAGAACAAACTGAATACAGAAGATAAGAGTGAAAGAGAAGCAAGAACAAACTGAATACAGAAGATAAGAGTGAAAGAGAGGCAAGAACAAACTGAATACAGAAAATAAGAGTGAAAGAGAAGCAAGAACAAACTGAATACAGAAGATAAGAGTGAAAGAGAAGCAAGAACAAACTGAATAAAGAGGAGAATAATGAAAGAGAAACAAGAACAAACTGAATAAAGAGGAGAAGAACGAAGGAGAAACACGAACAAACTGGATCCATAAAGAGGAGAAGAATGAAAGATAAACAAGAACACACTGAATAAAGAGGAAAATAATGAAAGAGAAACAAGAACAAACTGAATAAAGAGGAGAAGAATGAAAGATAAACAAAACCAAATAATTAAAGAGGTGAACAATGAAAGAGAGAGAAACAAGAACAACTGAATAAAGAGGAGAAGAATGAACAATATACGAACTGACACAAAGAAGAAAGATAGTAAGCATCTGACGATTAGAAAACAAAAGGAAGGATACGAAACATTGTGAGAAGGTAAAACACTTAGGATGGTTTACACATTAAATAGTAAGGGCCTATACACGTCAACAAATAAGCATATAATGAACACACTAACAGAAAAATGGGAAAGTAATACGATTGTCAACTCTGAAATATAAATAATAACAGCACATACACATACACACACACACACATACACGGGTCGCTGTGAATACCATGGTCTAAGGTGCTGTATTGTGGTCTCAAGCTGACCGTGGGCTCGAAGGTTGGAATCCACCAGAATCCTAAAGTTTTTTTTCGGCCACTGCGACGGAGAGAATTGTATCGTGGTTCCTCCCTAACCAAGCTGCTATCAGTCTGTGCTAGCCTACACATTTTCTCACCAATACAAAGTGCATCTGCGTATGTACTTGGTGGGAAGCCAGGCACCTCACGGTCGCCAAAGGTCGCATGTGACCTCGTAGTTAAGGTAGAATAAGTATTGTACTGTACCTAGTTCTAAGAAAAACTCTGTAGATTTTCAGCCTCAGAGTTGCAATGAACAATAAAACCGACAATTATTACACACACACACACAGACACACACACACGGTCACGGTGGCCGAGCGTGCTTAGTACAGTGTATTGGGAACGCTAGCTCTGGGGTGTCGGGGGTTCGATCCCACGCGCCGGCAGGGGAAGTTCTCTCAAAAACTTTCTCTGGCCGTGAAGGCAAGGTCTGGACGGACCGCCTCGGGGGGCCCACAAAGTCTCCTGCCCACGTCCTACTCCCTCGGGGGTATGTAGGCGCTCTCGTTAGCAGCCAAGGATCAGTCTGTTGATCCCTTAGGATAAGCTCTAGGTTAAGTCTGTGTATTTTCAGCCCCATTGGCTGCCGGCTTGAAATAAACCGATTATTTATTTATTTATTTATTTATTTTACACCAGTTTAGGCAGACGAAGGCCCAGTTGGTAGTATAGTTATAAATACTCGGTGACTGAGGCACGCCCACTCGTAAACTACGTCTATTATGAAGATTTTCTCGTAAACATGTGAAGTAGTGTCGCTTTTAATTAACGCATGCAAACATAATTATGCAAGCCTCATTATTTTTTTGATGATTTTTTTTTTCTATTTCAGAATATGTTGACAACATTTGATGTGTTCCACACTTGCTGGATATCGTACCTCAATGAAATCTCAGAATTGTGCGCTCGAATTTGAGAATTATAGTTATTGATTAATGTATGCACACTTGTATGGGCCTTCGACTCAGAGACATTCCTCCTTAAGTAAATCCAAACGTAATGGATTAACTAAAATCAAACCAACTCGTCATCTAACTGAAAGGGTTAACCAAGATCAATTCGCCTAGAGATACCTACAACATTTCATGAACTAATTCAGTTTAAATTTTATTATAGCTATATTTAGACACTTTGTGCAGTTTAAGAAGGATTTGTGGTAGTTTGGGTAAAGTGAGATATTTCGAAGTATTTTAGTTGCTGGAGGCCCTTTTGAAACTGAATAAAATCGCCTAACAGTAGCCAGAATAAAGTTAAGAGGACGTCGCCGGTACAGAAGGGGTTAACTGAGGTAAGATAAGTCTTAATACATTTATCCTCAACACTGGTCTAGCAGCTGATGAGATCAACATTTAAAATATTACGGTCACCTAAATAAGTCTACCATCAGTCTAGTTTCCGATACCAGTGCACAATATTTCAGAAATGTTGCCAGAAAATTGTTGATCATCGAATGTTTACTATAAAAGCACTCGTGTGATACCGGCTTTAGCAGTGGTCACGTATTTCCTCCCCACACGTCTGTACCCAAACATTTCACTGCTGTTCGCTCAGACCTTCCAGAATTTCAAAGTTGATATTCTACGTGCACGCCCCGACACACACGCAAATATGAACACCGACACGCCCACGGACCAGCAAGTTCAGCTAATTACTATACCAAGTACAGTCGGCCAAATAAGTCATGTCTCGATACCCATTATATTTATATCAATAATTGGGATCAACAGTATCTAAGCACTATATTTCTTAATTTTGAGTGAAATATACAAGCATATTCCTACACTTACACACCCTATTCAACATCTGACAGACATTACTACAGCACAGAGCGAGCCAAATATAATGCCAGCTGAGACATGACCTATTAGCACTACTGTACATTAGCCCACTGCGCAAACATATACGCGCATATTAAACCCCTACAGTACCGGCGACGTCTTTTTCATTTTAATCTAGCTATATTTCGACGATTTTGTGATGTTTAAGCAGGATCTGAGGTAATAGAAAGAGTTAAGTGAGATAGTTTGAAGACTGTTAATTGCTGGAGACCCTTTTCAAACTGAATACAATCGTCTAATAGTAGCCATAATAAAGTTAAAAGGACGGTACCGGTACTGAAAGGGGTAACGTACAATCTTAAAGCTCCAAGCACGAATACACACACACACATACGTACATTTATACCCGCACACAGTAACAAGCATACATACACACACAGCCACATACACACACATACAGTACAGTACTCATACGTACATGCATAGCCGCACACATTTTCAAGCACACACCCACATACATACACAGATATAAGTACAAACACACACACAGGTAGAGAGAGAGAGAGAGAGAGAGAGAGAGAGAGAGAGAGAGAGAGAGAGAGAGAGAGAGAGAGACTCACACACATACACACAGACATGCACACGCACCCACACACCCACCCACACACACACACACACACACACACACATACATACACACACACACACACACACACAACACACACAAACACACACACACACATAAATACACAGCCGTATTTGTGGTCTGACACAAACTCGTGTAGAGGGACACATAAACCTTCGTGACGAGAGCCATATATATACTCCCCAGCCCCACCCCCACACACGCACACATGCTCTCTCTCTCTCTTAAACACACACACTATCTTTGTCCAATCATAGTTCCTTCACACACACACACACACACACACACACACACACACAGCCCGTAGCCTAGTGGTAGAGCTCTCGTCTCACACACGAGGGGCCGGGGGTTCAATCCCCGGCCGGGCTGAGACAAATTGGGCTTGTCTCCTTTCATGTGTTAGCCTCAGTTCACCTAGCTGTAAATAGGTACCTGGAATAAGTGGACGACGTTGTGACGTCCCATCTGGGGTTGGCAAAAATGGTACAAGGCGAGATGGGTATCATATGGTTCACCTAAGCTGATGGCTACCTAAGCCTTCGGGCGAGACGGTACCGTCTATAGTGAGAATGGTACCATACAGATCCACCCTAAGCCTTCGTTTCCGATGTCACCAATTGGCTAATACAGACTACACACACATCCACAGCCATTCCAACGATACATATAACACCTACACATATAGGAGGCGGGAATAACGAGCATGCTCACTCCCGCAATACAACTAGAGTAAGAACTAGAGTAAGTACACATGCACACAAACAAACACATATACACACACACACACACACACACAAACAAACACACACACACACACATACACACAAATACACATACAAACACACACAAACAAACACACATACACACACACACACACACTATCTTCCTCCTCTCACGGATTCTTTTACTTCGTACACACGCCCACATACTGTAGACACACACATAAATACATTTTCCTCTCACAGTTACTTTAGCACGCACAACAAACACACTCACACACACACTCACATGCAGAGCACATACACACAGACACACACACACACAGACACACACACACACAGACACACACACACACACGCAGAATACAGAGAGACGCACCTAGTTCTCCTTCACTTTAAAGCTTTTTTTTTAAGGTGACAGTTACAAAGTGGTGTACAAGCTATCACTTCAAAACACACACGCACACACACACACACACACACACACACACACACACACACACACACACACACACACAGCACTGTTGAAACTTTCAAAATATGCCTAGATAAATATCTCGCTCTTAATCCACGATTAACTGCGTTTACGATCGAATAGCAGCACTTTTTATTGAGCTACGTTATATTTTTCTCACATAGATTAGGTAGTTTAGCTACAAGCAGCCTTGAAAGGATTAATATATCTGTTGTTGCTTGTTTTCCTTTGTACTCCTTTGTACTATATATATACACGCACACACAGAGCAACACACACACACACACACAGTTCCCTTCCCTCCACAGCACACACACAGCTGGATGTATGCGACCTTTAACACACACACACACAGTTCCCTTCCCTCCACAGCACACACACACAGCCGGATGTATGCAACCTTTAACACACACACACACACACACACACACACACCCACACACACACACACTGAACAACTGGTGTTATATTGAGCCATTGTTGTGATAGGCTGCAGGTGTGTTACTTAGTATAGTATGTTAGTGTGTTATAGTGTATTGAGGCCTACATTACCTACAGTATATACACACACACACACACACACACACACACACACACACACACACATATTGAGGCCTACATTACCTACAGTATACACACACACACACACACACATACACACACACACACATATTGAGGCCTACATTACCTACAGTATATACACACACACACAGATACACACACACACACACACACACACACACACACACAGCCCGTAGCCTAGTAGGTAGAGCTCTCGTCTCACACACGAGGGGTCGGGGGTTCAATCCCCCGGCCGGGCGGAGACAAATTGGGCTTGTCTCCTTTCATGTGTTAGCCTCAGTTCACCTAGCTGTAAATAGGTACCTGGAATAAGTGGACGACGTTGTGACGTCCCATCTGGGGTTGGCAAAAATGGTACAAGGCGAGATGGGTATCATATGGTTCACCTAAGCTGATGGCTACCTAAGCCTTCGGGCGAGACGGTACCGTCTATAGTGAGAATGGTACCATACAGATCCACCCTAAGCCTTCGTTTCCGATGTCGCCAATTGGCTAAAAATACAGACTACACACACATTCACAGCCATTCCAACGATACATATAACACCTACACATATAGGAGGCGGGAAATAACGAGCATGCTCACTCCCGCAATACAACTAGAGTAAGTACAACTAGAGTAAGTACACACACACACATATTGAGGCCTACATTACCTACAGTATATACACACACACACACACACACACACACACACACACACACACACACACACATATTGAGGCCTACAATACCTACAGTATACACACACACACACACACACACACACACACACACACACACACACACACACACACACACACACATATTAAGGCCTACATTACCTACAGTATAATATACAGTTCACCTTTAGGGCAGATTGGTGTTTATTAGTATCTATTTGTATATACAGTATATTTACCCATTTATTAGTATCTATTTGTATATACAGTATATTTACCCATTTATTAGTATCTATTTGTATATACAGTATATTTACCCATTTATTAGTATCTATTTGTATATACAGTATATTTACCCATTTATTAGTATCTATTTGTATATACAGTATATTTACCCATTTATTTACTATTTTTAGTTTCCTCCCAAGACCTCGAATCAAGTCTTAAAAATCCCCCCCCCCCTACACACACACACACACACACACACCTTCGAGATAAATTTGTATATTTTCCGGTAGAAAATGTCCCGCCGACTACCACTTCCTACTAAATTACATGCTCGCTAACGCTGGCTCGTAAATAATAGACACCTAAATGGCGCAAAAGGCCTTAAAATTGCCAAACTATTGGATCAAACGTCTTCAAATCTCAAAACTAATGGGGCTAAATAGGAGGACGAAGGGGGTCAGATTAGGAAGGGTATATGGAAGTTCATTGGAAGTTCATTGAGATAATACTTAACCATATAATTCCCACAGATCCTTCCTAAGCTGTATAACATCGTCAAATGATAGCCAGAATATATGCTATCAAAATGCGTCGGAATCTTCAAAGGGTTAAACTACCACAATGTTCAAATGACCTTTCAGATGTGTAATATATATATATATATATATATATATATATACCTGTATATATATATATACTGTGCATATATATTATATATACCGGTATATACAGTATATATATATATATATATATATATATATATATATATATATATATATATATATATATATATATATATATATATATATTTATTTATTTTTATTTTATTTTTTTTCAATAATTGGACAGGAACACTTTAAATATGTTGTAGTTATTGTTATGAAACCACTAACATCAGTGACGTACAGTATTTCTCGGTTGATATATAGATTATGCGCATGTGCAGAACTTTGAGATCTGTTTATGCATTACACCATTGATATTAGTGTATCAACTCTTTCAGTACCAGTGACATCTTCTTATATTCTAACTATATTTAGACGATTGTGTGCACTTTAAGATGATCTGTGGTAGTAGAAAGGGTTAAGTGAGATAGTTCGAAGCCTGTTGATTGCTGGAGGCCCTTATTTATTTGAACATAATCGTCAAACAGTAGCAAGAATAAAGTTAAAAAGACGTTGGCGGTACAGAAGGGGTTAGCCAAAATATTGAATTAATTGATTTAATGCTACACAATCTGAATTATATCGAATGATACATGTGACTAATTTTTAAGCATGTATTTTGTTTTTGTTAATGTATTTAAGTTCTGGTATAATTGATGCAAACTTCATGATGTGAATAGAGCGATCCCAACTTATGCTAAGGCAAAATTAATCTATGCAAAACTATGCAATTACAAAAAATAATCTATGCAAAACTTGCAATTAAAAACAAAAAAATTAAACCCCCAACATAATCTGAACTAATAAAATTACTCTACCACTGGGACTCATTTCTAAATGTTATTACAGAGGAGATTCCGACTTTTATTCAAGTCCCCAAAATAGCGTTCCGGGGGATGGACCGGTTTTCTGGACCACTTTCTCCCCTATGTTTTGCCTCATTAGTTTTCAGATGTTAAGATGTTTGCTCCATTAGTTAGTCGATTTTAAGACCTTTCGCCTCATTTCGTCGTCAATATATAGACCTTTCGTGTTATTTAGGTGTCGATTTTTTCCCTGGCGAATGATAGTGAGTCTGTAATGTTGGAAGAACCGGCCTTCGGCCGGGACATCTTTCTACCGAAAAATGTACAAATTAATCTAGAAGGGGGATCTAATGGATGTTTTTTTAAATTTGATGGAGGTCTAGGGAGGAAACTAGAAAAATAATGAATACATGCAAAATCACCAAAAAGGTGAACCATCCATCCCCCCCCCCCCTTATTAAATGTTGTCCAATCTCAGATTAGGAAGGGCTCTTGACTGTAAACAAGCCCCTCCACCACCCATAGACGTCAGCAATCTTCACACAAATATATTTTCACACACGCACACGGATTTCAGCACACTCGTAAAATGCAAATTCGCAAGCAACTGGGAATCCTAAAATGAACCCAGGTACATATTTATTCTGTTATCTGACTTTAATTACCTTTTACATTGGTCTAACCAAGCAAGACAAACAAGTTAATTTAAGATGTGTAAATAATAAAGTTTGTATTCAAGACTGGCTAGACACATTAAAACTCTTCTCAAACACAGACTGGCATCCACTACCACATTTCCGTTACATCTTACCGCCATTACCTTCATCAACACAAACGACGCTACCACCACCACCACCACTACCACCACTAGCAACACTATTACCACCACCACCACCACCACCACCACTAACAACACTATTACCATCACCATGGCTACTAACTATACCGCCATCACCTTTACCATCATCACCACCACCATTTTCACCATCTCCATCACAACACATGCCATCAATACTACCACCTCTACAGATATAACCACCACCACCATCACTATCTCCACCACCACCACCACCACCACGGCTACCAACTCTACCACCATCACCTTCACCATTACCACCAGCACTATCTTCACCATCACCACCACCACACGACCACCTCCATCACAACCCATACCACCAATACTACCACCTCTACATATATAATCACCACCACCACCACCATCACGACAACCTCTACATATATAATCACCACCACCACCACCATCACGACAACCTCTATAGATACCACAATCACCACCACCACCACCATCACGACAACCTCTACATATATAATCACCACCACCACCACCATCACGACAACCTCTACAGATACCACAATCACCACCACCACCACCATCACGACAACCTCTACATATATAATCACCACCACCACTACCACCACCATCACGACAACCTCTACATATATAATCACCACCACCACCACCACCACCATCACGACAACCTCTACATATATAATCACCACCACCACCACCATCACGCCAACCTCTACATATATAATCACCACCACCACCACCACCACCATCACGACAACCTCTACATATATAATCACCACCACCACCACCACCATCACGACAACCTCTACATATATAATCACCACCACCACCACCACCACCATCACGACAACCTCTACATATATAATCACCACCACCACCACCATCACGATAACCTCTACATATATAATCACCACCACCATCACCATCACGACAACCTCTACATATATAATCACCACCACCACCACCACCACCATCACGACAACCTCTACATATATAATCACCACCACCACCACCATCACCATCACGACAACCTCTACATATATAATCACCACCACCATCAGCATCACGACAACCTCTACATATATAATCACCACCACCATCACCATCACGACAACCTCTACATATATAATCACCACCACCATCACCATCACGACAACCTCTACATATATAATCACCACCACCACCACCACCACCATCACGACAACCTCTACATATATAATCACCACCACCACCACCACCACCATCACGACAACCTCTACAGATATAATCACCACCACCACCACCATCACCATCACGACAACCTCTACATATATAATCACCACCACCATCACCATCACGACAACCTCTACATATATAATCACCACCACCACCACCACCACCATCACGACAACCTCTACATATATAATCACCACCACCACCACCACCACCATCACGACAACCTCTACATATATAATCACCACCACCACCACCACCACCATCACGACAACCTCTACATATATAATCACCACCACCACCATCACGACAACCTCTACATATATAATCACCACCACCACCACCATCACCATCACGACAACCTCTACAGATACCACAATCACCACCACCACCACCACCTTCACCACCACCATCACGACAACCTCTACAGATACCACAATCACCACCACCACCACCACCTTCACCACCACCACCACCAACCATGGCTACCAACCTCTACCACCATCACCTTCACCATTACCACCAGCACAATCTTCACCACCACCACCACCACACCATCACAACCAATTCTACCAACACTACCACCTCTACAGATATAACCATCACCACCACCATCACCACTACCACCGCCATCATCACCACCACCACCACCACCACTACCACCGCCATCATCACCACCACCACCACCACCACTACCACCACCATCATCACCACCACCAACAACAACAACACAAAGAATTAACACTACCACCAACACCACCCTCACCTCTGGCTCACTATGGACTATGTTTACTCATTGTACCATTCACAAACATTAAGGTGCCAAGGGTGCCAACATGGAGCCAGGGCTAGACCAGTGCCAGTCAGGAGAGGCCGAGACGTGGTTATATACACCCATCCACACACACCAACACACATACACATAAACACCCACACCCACACACATACGCATCAACACACACACACGCCAACACACACACACCAACACATAAACACACACACACGAGAGAGAGAGAGAGAGAGAGAGAGAGAGAGAGAGAGAGAGAGAGAGAGAGAGAGAGAGAGAGAGAGAGAGAGAGAGAGAGAGAGAAAGAGTGAGAGAGAGAGAGAGAGACTAATACAGTAAACATGAACACTATATTTGCATGACCATTGATAGACGTAGTAAACAGGCACACCATGTTGGGAATAAACTCACTCACACAACCCCCAGTTTAAATGGTGTAATTTTTAGATCATCTGTGACATGCAATACTTTTATTTCAATTTATATTTTCATTCTAGTTTACATCAAACATTTAATCTTTATATAACGGCTGCAATGTAGGTGGTATTCATATTGTTTTATGCACGTTATTTGTATTCATTGTCAATCCTACCCACTGCATGTTTTCGTTCTGCTTGGATATTATTCATGATTTTCATTTTATCTATTCAACTAACTTTAAGAGACGAATACATTTTCCCTCAGTATGTTTTCCTTCAACCCCTGTCTTTCTTCCTGAGATTTTGGATTTTACTCCCATCATGGATTTTACGATTTTCACTTTGCTACATTCTCTTCCTTCTGTATTCACACAATTTCCCTAATTCTCAGCTTTGTATTCTCTCTCTCTCTCTCTCTCTCTCTCTCTCTCTCTCTCTCTCTCTCTCTCTCTCTCTCTCTCTCTCTCTCCATCGTACGATAACTTTCACTTTAAAGTTTACTAGTAACAAATCAAATAGCAGCATTGAGAAAGTCCCTAATTTCAAGAAAGCAAATTTTCATAAACTTAAATCAAAACTTAAAGAAACTGACTGGAGCTTTCTGACTAACAATAACGACATAAATACATCTTGGGAGTGTTTCACAACCACTTACCTTAAGGCAGTGCAAGACTGCATACCATCGAAAATACGGCGTCCAGGCCAAAATGATAAGCCCAAATGGTGGAATAAAGATATTTCAGACTGTCTGCTTGCTAAAAAATTTGCTAATGATAGATTAAAATCCTCACAAAATGACGAAGAACGGGTGAAATTTGTAGAGCTACGACGCAAAGCCAAACAGTTAATTAAGCAAAGTAAAAAGACCCTGGAGTTACATGTTGCGAATCAAAGTAAAACAAACCCGAAAGAATTCTATAGTTATATCAGAAAGAAAAAAGTAGTTACTTAACTGTTGGACCGTTAGTCGATGAAAATGGAGAATACACCAAAGACGAAGTACAAATGAGTAATGCCCTCAATACCTTCTTTGCATCAGTTTTTACAACCGGAGACCTCAGTGATATCCCTACACCATCGCCGATTCAGATTGATAATTCAGATGTTCTAAGCAATATCACCGTTACAGAGAGAGAAGTATTGAATTGTTTAGATAAACTCAAGGTAAATAAAACGCCTGGACCTGATACAATCTCACCTAGAGTTCTAAAGGAAGCTAAGGATGAGCTCTCCAAACCACTGACATTGCTATTCAATGAATCCTTGCAGTATGGGACTATGCCTGATCAGTGGAAGCTAGCCAACGTAACACCGATATTCAAAAAAGGCAGCAAATCCCTACCCAGTAACTATCGTCCAATTAGCTTAACCTCAATTGTATGTAAAATGCTAGAAACGGTCATAAGAGACAGACTCGTAAATCACTTAGAGGCAAATAACTTACTTAAAGATACTCAACACGGCTTTCGTAAAAAACGTTCCTGTTAACAAACCTCTTAGACTTCTTCCACGATATCTTCAACCTCTACGATGAGAGTAAAGCTGTAGATATTATATACCTTGATTTTCAAAAGGCCTTTGACAAAGTTCCCCACAAACGATTACTGCTAAAACTAAAAGCGCATGGAATACAAGACGGTGTGTTGAAATGGATAGAAAATTGGCTCAGCGACAGAAAGCAAAGGGTAGTCATAAACGGTAAGGCATCTAAATGGACCAATGTAAGTAGTGGGGTACCCCAGGGATCGGTACTAGGACCAATTCTCTTTCTAATTTACATCAACGACATAGATGAGGGTCTCACCTGTACAGTCTCGAAATTTGCTGACGATACAAAAATTGCAAATAGCGTACTCTCAAAAGAACAAGTTGACGATATGCAACACAATCTAGATAAATTGTCATGTTGGGCCCAAATTTGGCAAATGAGTTTCAATGCGGATAAATGTAAAGTACTACATATCAGATACCTAAATGAGAAAGCAAACTATTCGATGAATGGCACTCGGCTTAAGAATGTAAACAAAGAAACCGATCTGGGAGTAACAATATCGAGTAACCTAAAACCGAGTCAACAATGTTCAGAAGTTGTTAACCCGGGAGCTGCGGGAAGACTCTTAAGAGTTCCCCCGGCGGACTGCGGGAAGACTCTCTGGAGTAAGTAAAACTAAAAATCAACTTTTTACATCGAAAAACAAATATTTTTTTTATTTTTATTTTTTTATTTTTTTATTTTTGTTTGGCCCCTGGGCCATGCAAAATCTCAGTCCTCTACCTCCCCTCCTTCCCCACTTTCCTCCTATTCCTCAGTTATCACCTATTTTCCCTATTATTCCCTTATTCTGAGGTATATTTTCGTGCTAACATTAGCGAGTTGCAAGCAGGGTGTTGTCATCACTGATGGCCATCGAGTGCAAGAGAGAGAGAGAGAGTATCGATCGACTGTGTCGCAGTGGCCTTGGGGAAAATTGGCGGGAAGCTAGCTTGCCTCACCCATACATTATACAACTCGCGGGCTATATCTCCGATTTTGACCATCCAAACGCTGTTTTCACTCGTTTTATTGTTGTTTCAGGTTAATACCTTTATAATCAACCCATAATAGGCGCATATGGATAATTATTAATGCTATTAATGGTACAATGAATATTTTAGTGACGAAAAACCTCAAATACGTCAGCACAGGGGGACGTTTTCATTTACCCCCGTGCGCACTTCAGAGGTTAAGAAGGCAAACAAAATAATTGGCTTTATAGGCAGGTCATTTGAGCATAAATCCAAAGATGTTATCCTAACCCTTTACAATTCCTTAGTCCGTCCTCTTCTGGAATACTGCGTTCAATCCTGGTGCCCTTATTACCAAAAAGATATAAACAAGCTAGAACGAGTTCAACGTAGAGTTACCAAAATGATACCTAGCCTAAAGAACAAACCATACGAAGAGCGTCTTAGAGAATTAAATCTATTTCCTTTAACCCAGCGCAGATTAAGAGGCGACTTAATTCAAGTGTTCAAAATCATCAAAGGCATCGACAATATGAACTGTAGTAAGTACTTCACTATCGACCAATCTAATTACACGCGGGGAAACGGTTTCAAAATTATTGGTAAATCTTTTAACTCACACGAATCTAAGAATTTCTTCTTCAATCGAGTTGTCAACTTGTGGAATGGGCTTCCCCGAGACGTTATAGACTGCAGCACCGTTGATTCATTTAAACTCCGCTTAGACAAATATCTCGCATCAAACCCGCGACTGACTGCGTTTGTAAATGAATAACTTTATTGTATACCCCCCTCAGTTACTAACCCATCTGTTCCCTACTAACTTCCTAATCCTGCCACGGACATTAGTTCTAGGGCAGTAGTTCCCTTTCCAATGTTCCCTTACCCACTCTAAACCACTGTTTGGACACTTGATCCTCAGTGTTTTGGAGGACAAGCAGCCTAGAAGGGTCACTAGACCTGTTGTTGCTTGATTTCCTTTGTACTCCTTTGTACTCTCTCTCTCTCTCTCTCTCTCACTCTCTCTCTCTCTCTCTCTCTCTCTCTGTGCAGCTATGCTTCTGCAATTTTCTTTCTTGTAGGATCTTTTCTTTTTCCTTTCTGGGAACTGTGTCAACGAATATTTCTCGTTGCTCCCTTCTTTCTGTTAATGTATATATATATATATATATATATATATGTGTGTGTGTGTAAAACAACATTTGACATATAAAATTGTATTATGTGGTATATTTTTGTATTTTGCCTGTTTAGTTATATCGTATTCCCTTGTCATTAGCTAGCTTAATATGGTATGGGCTGTAACGAAGATGAACTACTGTAACAAATCAAAGACAATAATAGCCTGCTGTGCCACTTAGCTCATCCAAATCATTCATATCAGCCTAGCCTGCCCTTGCACAACCTATACCTTATAATTTGAACTCAAGCGGACCTAACCAAGGTTAAGGGGGTAGTGCTTGTTTCTTTGGTTTATATATTTATTCATTAACTTTGTTTTTTCTAGTTTTATCGTTCAACCTCCAGCAAGCTTAAAAAACACTCCCTAGACTCCCTTTCAAGATATATGTGTACATTTTTCGGTATAAACATTTCCCGGCCGAAGGCAGATTCCTTCTAAAATTACAGGTTAGCTGTCGCTCGCCAGAAAAACAAAATTGACATTAAATGGCACGAAAGGTTTTATTATTGACAACGAAATGGGGTCTCAAGGTCTCAAAATCGCCAACCTAACGGATCGAACGTCTTAAAATATCAAACATTATATCAGGATCCAGAGAATATATTCTCTGGATCCTGCATTATTATGCTAAACAACGGGGGAAAAGGAGGTTCATAAAAAGCGACTACCTCCCCCTTAATAAGTAATGTGAACGTTGACCACTCCGTTAGAACCGCATGGCTTGTCCTACAGTGACTCACTAGGATCGCCAGGGCAGTGGATGGGGCTATAGTTTATGTATTAGAGTGTGCTTTATTTCATATGAAAGCTCGTATCATGGGCAGTCCAGAAAGGCTCTTTGTTTTCGCCCATGTCAAGGCTTTATATATTAATTGTAAAGTATATGTTTTATCATTAACTAGTAATGATGGGATCTGGGAGAGAGAGAGAGAGTAGAACAGAGTGAGAGGGGGCGCGCAGTGTTTTTTGTCCCGCTCGATGACGTCACGGCTGGCTGCCTCGCGGGGGTTGGTGGAGAGAGGCCCTTACCATGCTGCGAGCTCTTGCTAGTGGTTAGTTGACTTGTAACCGCTTTTTTCCACGCAGCTCGAGCTAGTGCGAGTATAATACAGTCTCGCCACTCTCTCCCTTAGATCTGGTTTCTAGAACGCACCCATCTTTTTTCCCTTGCTATCTATCCCCGCTCCGTACCTGAGAATCTTTTCCTCTGCCTATCTCTCTCATTTTCCATATCTTTCACCACCTTTTATTAATATTATACCCCTCTGGTTAACTCTGCAAAATCAGCTTCATGCTGGCCAGTTGTATTGTGCGTTAAGGTCTGATATAACACTATGTATGTTAGTTGTTAAGATAAGTGGATCACGAAGCATTGGTTGGCATTTATATTGTTTAGTACTGCTTCCTTTAGTTATTAGTGTTCTGCTGGATTAGATAATGCTAGACTAGGAGTCTGATATTATAGGTATTGTTCCTATGAGTGCTGGCTTCAGTTAAAAGCGGCACGACATACCTGAGAACTGGAGTTGATTGAGTAAATTCTAGTCTGTGTGCCATTGAGAGTAGAGCATGCACGAATGAGGGTTTTTTGCCTATACCATTCTGCACTGTTCTAGTCTCGATTGTTTGTCTTTGAGGTTACGCCAGGAGAACGCTTAATACTTCGGTATTAAGGTTTCTCAAGAGAGCTACCCTTCATTATAACGTAATATTTGACGCACAGACTTGAGATTTGCACTAGGCTATGCAGCATGACATGCGCACCAGTAGCTCGTATCCATTGACTCTAGCTAGACTTTATCAGTCACAGTAGACATTAAGTATATTAACCTAATTACTCTTTTTATGCATACCCATTTATCATTACACAAGCATTTCGCAGGCCTAGTTTGATGTATTGAGACACAAACGACTTAGGCTCTTTTTGTTGATAGGAATACTGCATTGTCGTGGCGATTATTATTAGTGTTGTAGTGTTTAGGATATTCTTGGCTCCGACGGCATTATATATTCTGCCTTTTTGTGTGCATAGCCTGCACGAGCATTGTTCCGCTGCCTGCCTTTTTGGGTTCCATTTCCGATACGAGCATCTTTATAGCATCTAACATTTAAAGAAGATTCCTTGTTAGTGTTGAAGGACTTTAGTGCACTTTCTTTCATGCAGGAGTGCCTGACATTTATTGATTAAAGTAACGTAAGCTGTAACTTCTCTTACCACCTTACTTTGCATACCATAACCAAGCACCTTCGGTTATAGGTAGTAATAGGCTGTTTTCACATAACATTAAGCCTAGAGTAGACGCACATTTATTGAGAGTTTGATAGCCTATTATTGCATATAGAACTCTGTAGAGTATTTGTGTTCTTTGTTCACTGGGAATATACTTCAGAGGTTGGAGCTAGCGCTTTCCGTTGTAACATTTATGCCATTACTAGTCCAATGAATAAGAGCCCTGATATATTTGAACCCCAGTCGTAACAGTAACCTAACTTATCCTAGTCTAAAATAACATACCTTAACATAAGCTTATATAATGGGAGACTGGCCGTTTGTTTGGTCTATTAATTAATTTATTCATATATATTTTTAATTTCCTCCCTAGACCTCCCATCAAACTTAGAAAAACACCCCCTAGACCCCCCTTCAAGATAAATTTGTAAATTTTTCGGTAGAAAAATGTACCGGCCGAAGGCCGGTTCCTCTTAAAATTGCAGGATCGCTATCGCTAACCAGGAAATAATCTACACCTAAATGGCACGAAAGGTCTTAAAATTGACAACGAAATGGGACGAACGGTGTTAAAATCGCCAAACTAATGGACCGAACGTCTTTTAATCTCAAAACTAGTGGGGCTAAACGTTAGGGAGAAGGGGGTCCAGAAAAACGGTCTGCCTCCCCTTAATAACCCCATCAGCCTGATGACTCCTTTTTCCTTTGACTCTGGCTATAATTAGATGTTTGTATGCAGTTTCAGAAGGACCTGTGTTATTCAGAGGGTTTATTAGATGTTTGTATGCAGTTTCAGAAGGACCTGTGTTATTCAGAGGGTTTATTAGATGTTTGTATGCAGTTTCAGAAGGACCTGTGTTATTCAGAGGGTTTATTAGATGTTTGTATGCAGTTTCAGAAGGACCTGTGTTATTCAGAGGGTTTATTAGATGTTTGTATGCAGTTTCAGAAGGACCTGTGTTATTCAGAGGGTTTATTAGATGTTTGTATGCAGTTTCAGAAGGACCTGTGTTATTCAGAGGGTTTATTAGATGTTTGTATGCAGTTTCAGAAGGACCTGTGTTATTCAGAGGGTTTATTAGATGTTTGTATGCAGTTTCAGAAGGACCTGTGTTATTCAGAGGGTTTATTAGATGTTTGTATGCAGTTTCAGAAGGACCTGTGTTATTCAGAGGGTTTATTAGATGTTTGTATGCAGTTTCAGAAGGACCTGTGTTATTCAGAGGGTTTATTAGATGTTTGTATGCAGTTTCAGAAGGACCTGTGTTATTCAGAGGGTTTATTAGATGTTTGTATGCAGTTTCAGAAGGACCTGTGTTATTCAGAGGGTTTATTAGATGTTTGTATGCAGTTTCAGAAGGACCTGTGTTATTCAGAGGGTTTATTAGATGTTTGTATGCAGTTTCAGAAGGACCTGTGTTATTCAGAGGGTTTATTAGATGTTTGTATGCAGTTTCAGAAGGACCTGTGTTATTCAGAGGGTTTATTAGATGTTTGTATGCAGTTTCAGAAGGACCTGTGTTATTCAGAGGGTTTATTAGATGTTTGTATGCAGTTTCAGAAGGACCTGTGTTATTCAGAGGGTTTATTAGATGTTTGTATGCAGTTTCAGAAGGACCTGTGTTATTCAGAGGGTTTATTAGATGTTTGTATGCAGTTTCAGAAGGACCTGTGTTATTCAGAGGGTTTATTAGATGTTTGTATGCAGTTTCAGAAGGACCTGTGTTATTCAGAGGGTTTATTAGATGTTTGTATGCAGTTTCAGAAGGACCTGTGTTATTCAGAGGGTTTATTAGATGTTTGTATGCAGTTTCAGAAGGACCTGTGTTATTCAGAGGGTTTATTAGATGTTTGTATGCAGTTTCAGAAGGACCTGTGTTATTCAGAGGGTTTATTAGATGTTTGTATGCAGTTTCAGAAGGACCTGTGTTATTCAGAGGGTTTATTAGATGTTTGTATGCAGTTTCAGAAGGACCTGTGTTATTCAGAGGGTTTATTAGATGTTTGTATGCAGTTTCAGAAGGACCTGTGTTATTCAGAGGGTTTATTAGATGTTTGTATGCAGTTTCAGAAGGACCTGTGTTATTCAGAGGGTTTATTAGATGTTTGTATGCAGTTTCAGAAGGACCTGTGTTATTCAGAGGGTTTATTAGATGTTTGTATGCAGTTTCAGAAGGACCTGTGTTATTCAGAGGGTTTATTAGATGTTTGTATGCAGTTTCAGAAGGACCTGTGTTATTCAGAGGGTTTATTAGATGTTTGTATGCAGTTTCAGAAGGACCTGTGTTATTCAGAGGGTTTATTAGATGTTTGTATGCAGTTTCAGAAGGACCTGTGTTATTCAGAGGGTTTATTAGATGTTTGTATGCAGTTTCAGAAGGACCTGTGTTATTCAGAGGGTTTATTAGATGTTTGTATGCAGTTTCAGAAGGACCTGTGTTATTCAGAGGGTTTATTAGATGTTTGTATGCAGTTTCAGAAGGACCTGTGTTATTCAGAGGGTTTATTAGATGTTTGTATGCAGTTTCAGAAGGACCTGTGTTATTCAGAGGGTTTATTAGATGTTTGTATGCAGTTTCAGAAGGACCTGTGTTATTCAGAGGGTTTATTAGATGTTTGTATGCAGTTTCAGAAGGACCTGTGTTATTCAGAGGGTTTATTAGATGTTTGTATGCAGTTTCAGAAGGACCTGTGTTATTCAGAGGGTTTATTAGATGTTTGTATGCAGTTTCAGAAGGACCTGTGTTATTCAGAGGGTTTATTAGATGTTTGTATGCAGTTTCAGAAGGACCTGTGTTATTCAGAGGGTTTATTAGATGTTTGTATGCAGTTTCAGAAGGACCTGTGTTATTCAGAGGGTTTATTAGATGTTTGTATGCAGTTTCAGAAGGACCTGTGTTATTCAGAGGGTTTATTAGATGTTTGTATGCAGTTTCAGAAGGACCTGTGTTATTCAGAGGGTTTATTAGATGTTTGTATGCAGTTTCAGAAGGACCTGTGTTATTCAGAGGGTTTATTAGATGTTTGTATGCAGTTTCAGAAGGACCTGTGTTATTCAGAGGGTTTATTAGATGTTTGTATGCAGTTTCAGAAGGACCTGTGTTATTCAGAGGGTTTATTAGATGTTTGTATGCAGTTTCAGAAGGACCTGTGTTATTCAGAGGGTTTATTAGATGTTTGTATGCAGTTTCAGAAGGACCTGTGTTATTCAGAGGGTTTATTAGATGTTTGTATGCAGTTTCAGAAGGACCTGTGTTATTCAGAGGGTTTATTAGATGTTTGTATGCAGTTTCAGAAGGACCTGTGTTATTCAGAGGGTTTATTAGATGTTTGTATGCAGTTTCAGAAGGACCTGTGTTATTCAGAGGGTTTATTAGATGTTTGTATGCAGTTTCAGAAGGACCTGTGTTATTCAGAGGGTTTATTAGATGTTTGTATGCAGTTTCAGAAGGACCTGTGTTATTCAGAGGGTTTATTAGATGTTTGTATGCAGTTTCAGAAGGACCTGTGTTATTCAGAGGGTTTATTAGATGTTTGTATGCAGTTTCAGAAGGACCTGTGTTATTCAGAGGGTTTATTAGATGTTTGTATGCAGTTTCAGAAGGACCTGTGTTATTCAGAGGGTTTATTAGATGTTTGTATGCAGTTTCAGAAGGACCTGTGTTATTCAGAGGGTTTATTAGATGTTTGTATGCAGTTTCAGAAGGACCTGTGTTATTCAGAGGGTTTATTAGATGTTTGTATGCAGTTTCAGAAGGACCTGTGTTATTCAGAGGGTTTATTAGATGTTTGTATGCAGTTTCAGAAGGACCTGTGTTATTCAGAGGGTTTATTAGATGTTTGTATGCAGTTTCAGAAGGACCTGTGTTATTCAGAGGGTTTATTAGATGTTTGTATGCAGTTTCAGAAGGACCTGTGTTATTCAGAGGGTTTATTAGATGTTTGTATGCAGTTTCAGAAGGACCTGTGTTATTCAGAGGGTTTATTAGATGTTTGTATGCAGTTTCAGAAGGACCTGTGTTATTCAGAGGGTTTATTAGATGTTTGTATGCAGTTTCAGAAGGACCTGTGTTATTCAGAGGGTTTATTAGATGTTTGTATGCAGTTTCAGAAGGACCTGTGTTATTCAGAGGGTTTATTAGATGTTTGTATGCAGTTTCAGAAGGACCTGTGTTATTCAGAGGGTTTATTAGATGTTTGTATGCAGTTTCAGAAGGACCTGTGTTATTCAGAGGGTTTATTAGATGTTTGTATGCAGTTTCAGAAGGACCTGTGTTATTCAGAGGGTTTATTAGATGTTTGTATGCAGTTTCAGAAGGACCTGTGTTATTCAGAGGGTTTATTAGATGTTTGTATGCAGTTTCAGAAGGACCTGTGTTATTCAGAGGGTTTATTAGATGTTTGTATGCAGTTTCAGAAGGACCTGTGTTATTCAGAGGGTTTATTAGATGTTTGTATGCAGTTTCAGAAGGACCTGTGTTATTCAGAGGGTTTATTAGATGTTTGTATGCAGTTTCAGAAGGACCTGTGTTATTCAGAGGGTTTATTAGATGTTTGTATGCAGTTTCAGAAGGACCTGTGTTATTCAGAGGGTTTATTAGATGTTTGTATGCAGTTTCAGAAGGACCTGTGTTATTCAGAGGGTTTATTAGATGTTTGTATGCAGTTTCAGAAGGACCTGTGTTATTCAGAGGGTTTATTAGATGTTTGTATGCAGTTTCAGAAGGACCTGTGTTATTCAGAGGGTTTATTAGATGTTTGTATGCAGTTTCAGAAGGACCTGTGTTATTCAGAGGGTTTATTAGATGTTTGTATGCAGTTTCAGAAGGACCTGTGTTATTCAGAGGGTTTATTAGATGTTTGTATGCAGTTTCAGAAGGACCTGTGTTATTCAGAGGGTTTATTAGATGTTTGTATGCAGTTTCAGAAGGACCTGTGTTATTCAGAGGGTTTATTAGATGTTTGTATGCAGTTTCAGAAGGACCTGTGTTATTCAGAGGGTTTATTAGATGTTTGTATGCAGTTTCAGAAGGACCTGTGTTATTCAGAGGGTTTATTAGATGTTTGTATGCAGTTTCAGAAGGACCTGTGTTATTCAGAGGGTTTATTAGATGTTTGTATGCAGTTTCAGAAGGACCTGTGTTATTCAGAGGGTTTATTAGATGTTTGTATGCAGTTTCAGAAGGACCTGTGTTATTCAGAGGGTTTATTAGATGTTTGTATGCAGTTTCAGAAGGACCTGTGTTATTCAGAGGGTTTATTAGATGTTTGTATGCAGTTTCAGAAGGACCTGTGTTATTCAGAGGGTTTATTAGATGTTTGTATGCAGTTTCAGAAGGACCTGTGTTATTCAGAGGGTTTATTAGATGTTTGTATGCAGTTTCAGAAGGACCTGTGTTATTCAGAGGGTTTATTAGATGTTTGTATGCAGTTTCAGAAGGACCTGTGTTATTCAGAGGGTTTATTAGATGTTTGTATGCAGTTTCAGAAGGACCTGTGTTATTCAGAGGGTTTATTAGATGTTTGTATGCAGTTTCAGAAGGACCTGTGTTATTCAGAGGGTTTATTAGATGTTTGTATGCAGTTTCAGAAGGACCTGTGTTATTCAGAGGGTTTATTAGATGTTTGTATGCAGTTTCAGAAGGACCTGTGTTATTCAGAGGGTTTATTAGATGTTTGTATGCAGTTTCAGAAGGACCTGTGTTATTCAGAGGGTTTATTAGATGTTTGTATGCAGTTTCAGAAGGACCTGTGTTATTCAGAGGGTTTATTAGATGTTTGTATGCAGTTTCAGAAGGACCTGTGTTATTCAGAGGGTTTATTAGATGTTTGTATGCAGTTTCAGAAGGACCTGTGTTATTCAGAGGGTTTATTAGATGTTTGTATGCAGTTTCAGAAGGACCTGTGTTATTCAGAGGGTTTATTAGATGTTTGTATGCAGTTTCAGAAGGACCTGTGTTATTCAGAGGGTTTATTAGATGTTTGTATGCAGTTTCAGAAGGACCTGTGTTATTCAGAGGGTTTATTAGATGTTTGTATGCAGTTTCAGAAGGACCTGTGTTATTCAGAGGGTTTATTAGATGTTTGTATGCAGTTTCAGAAGGACCTGTGTTATTCAGAGGGTTTATTAGATGTTTGTATGCAGTTTCAGAAGGACCTGTGTTATTCAGAGGGTTTATTAGATGTTTGTATGCAGTTTCAGAAGGACCTGTGTTATTCAGAGGGTTAATTAGATGTTTGTATGCAGTTTCAGAAGGACCTGTGTTATTCAGAGGGTTTATTAGATGTTTGTATGCAGTTTCAGAAGGACCTGTGTTATTCAGAGGGTTTATTAGATGTTTGTATGCAGTTTCAGAAGGACCTGTGTTATTCAGAGGGTTTATTAGATGTTTGTATGCAGTTTCAGAAGGACCTGTGTTATTCAGAGGGTTTATTAGATGTTTGTATGCAGTTTCAGAAGGACCTGTGTTATTCAGAGGGTTTATTAGATGTTTGTATGCAGTTTCAGAAGGACCTGTGTTATTCAGAGGGTTTATTAGATGTTTGTATGCAGTTTCAGAAGGACCTGTGTTATTCAGAGGGTTTATTAGATGTTTGTATGCAGTTTCAGAAGGACCTGTGTTATTCAGAGGGTTTATTAGATGTTTGTATGCAGTTTCAGAAGGATCTGTGTTATTCAGAGGGTTTATTAGATGTTTGTATGCAGTTTCAGAAGGACCTGTGTTATTCAGAGGGTTTATTAGATGTTTGTATGCAGTTTCAGAAGGACCTGTGTTATTCAGAGGGTTTATTAGATGTTTGTATGCAGTTTCAGAAGGACCTGTGTTATTCAGAGGGTTTATTAGATGTTTGTATGCAGTTTCAGAAGGACCTGTGTTATTCAGAGGGTTTATTAGATGTTTGTATGCAGTTTCAGAAGGACCTGTGTTATTCAGAGGGTTTATTGAGATTCTATTTCCCTTTTGAGCCCAAGAGATTGATTATAATCTTAATAAAATCGTATAATGGTAACCAAATATGATAAAAAATAGGTTATTGTGCTGAAAGGGTTGAGGTACGTACGGCCGTGCTAATGCTAGGATAATGCACACAATGTACTATGTATATAGGGGATGTAAGTGTGTGTGTGTGTGTGTGTGTGTGTGTGTGTGTGTGTGTGTGTGTGTGTGTGTGTGTGTGTGTGTGTGTGTGTGTGTGTGTGTGTGTTACAATATAGCCTCTGGGTGACGTCAACAATGGAGGAACAATATACAATATTCACAATATTACTTATGCAATACAGACACTGGTAAAACTATAGAGCTCGCTCGTCAAAATTGAATAAACAAAAAGAGTTGCCGTGAAACATTAATGGGTCAGAGAACAAGGGGCTGCGAATATACAGTATATACAGCATATATATATATATACGGTATATATATATATTCAAACAGTGGATTGCTGGTTCCTAAATAAAATTAATGGCATTTGTTATGCATGCCAATATGAAAATATTACTTTGAAGTCAAACTTGTTGTGCACGTACTGAAACTCACAATTAACTTTGAGATGTAAAGTTGATTGTCATAAGCATTATGTTATGTATACAGACATCCATTTACATTATCCTGACATATTTTTCAGAGATATCGAGTTATGTGTGAATGTTTGTGCACGTCTAGAATATATTACTAACATGATCAATTGAGTAGACTATGAGAAATGGAAAAGTATGTGCTCTCCCAAACGATAAATATTTTGATATAGAACCATCAGATATTGAAGTTCAATCGTAGTTTTGTCAACTTACCAACTTGATTTGTATAAGTGTAGATCTACCACAACTTTTTTGTATTTGACCGTTATAATGGTCGTAGAAGAATACATATGCGTTAAATTAATATATTTTTCATTTGGGCGCATTTTATTTGAATCAAACTGTACCAAGCGACGAAGAAGCCAACCAGTTGCTATTCAAACCCAAGGTATGTGTTTTAACCTGTTATATTTCCTTGAAGACCTCTAAAGACCTTGAAGACCTACCCAAAAACGTAAGAGATATAGAGTAAAGCTGACATTCCTCCCTCCCTTACTAGACCAGTACCCTCTTGACAGCCTTTACTAACAAAGATGGGCCAACTTCCGCCATCTTGGTGTTTGTAAGCTCATATACTCAAATTATACTTCCATAACAATGATAATGACAATGTTAATTCTTATTTGGTCCATAAAAATACAATTACAATAAATTTAAACAATACAACATTTGACTTAGCCCTTTGATGGAAGATATTTTTGTTTAACCCATTCATTACCAGGAACGTCCTTTTTATCATATTCTGGCAATTATTTGACGATTGTATTCAGCTTGGTAAGGACCTCTAGCAATAATAAGGCTTCAATATATCTCCACCAACCCTCTTAAACACCACATATCCTTTCTAAGCTCCATAATATCGTCAACATGTAGCCAGAATATAATATAACACACGTCGCTGGTACTCAAAGGGTTAAGAGCAATAAAAATATTTCGGGATTGCTGGTACGGAATATATAATTTAGTCTTTGGATATACATTCCACATGGCCAGAAATTTAGACATAATCCCATTGTTTGATGACAGAGACACCAAAATGGCATCCAATGACAAATATGACCAATCTCTCTGACTACAGGATGTCCAGTCTACTCCAAACATTATTACCCACCACCCACCAACCCACACCGCCCCTAAAATACCCCACCACCCACCCTAAACACCCTAAAATACCCATCACTCACCAACCCACGCTGCCCCTAAAATATCTGCCTGCATGCTTATCCTCATTCCTGGTCCCTTAATAACCCGGTGTCGCGGCCCAAATACAATGAGTCAGAGGCCAGAGTGACGGAGGGGAGCGATAGGGTTGGGGGACGGTAGGCAGCGATAGGGTTAGGGGACGGGTTCTGAGAAATGGGTAGGGGGCATGTGATGGAGGTGTAGGTGTGGAAGGGGGCGTTTTGAATCAGTGGTGGTGGTGACAGTGTTGCAAATTTAGCTACTTTCCCGCTAGATCTAGAGGTATGTACTTGGATCTAGAGGTTTGTACTTGGATCTAGAGGTATGTACTTGGATCTAGAGGTATGTACTTGGATTTAGAGGTATGTACTTGGATCTAGAGGTATGTACTTGGATCTAGAGGTATGTACTTGGATTTAGAGGTATGTACTTGGATCTAGAGGTATGTACTTGGATCTAGAGGTATGTACTTGGATCTAGAGGTATGTACTTGGATTTAGAGGTATGTACTTGGATCTAGAGGTATGTACTTGGATCTAGAGGTATGTACTTGGATCTAGTGGTATGTACTTGGATCTAGAGGTATGTACTTGGATCTAGAGGTATGTTTTTTTTTTTTTTTTTTTTCTATGTGATTGAGGGAGGCAAAAGGCATAACTGCCTATAGCGAGTGCCTCCCCCATAGTTGAAAGAGTGACAGGGCCAAAATCAAGGGACGTTCGAGCCAAAATGCCTGGACACACGGAGTTTGAAGCAATTTAAGTCATAGGAAGAGGGAAAGACTGATTCTGGGAGAGAGTTCCAGAGCTCAGATGTTGAGTAGAAGAAAGTTTGAGAGTAACGTTTCACTCCTGGGTTGGAGAGTTGCACAGAGTAGGGGTGGGATTGAGTTGCAAGACGGGTACCACGTGCCCTACGTAAAGGAGGTGGTATGCACTGGGATAGCTCTGAAGAACACTGATTATTATAGTAGCGATAGAATAGCGAGAGAGATGCAACATTGCGGCGGAGAGAGAGAGATTGCAGAGAGTTGGTGAGTGGACGGGAGTTAATGATACGAAAGGCCTTCCTTTCAACTTTGTCTAGGAGAGCGGTGTGAGAGGAACCTCCCCACACATGTGAACAATACTCAATACAAGGGCGCACTATGCCCCTGTACAGAGCAAGAAGCTGTGCAGGGGAAAAGAACCCCCTAAGGCGGTTGAGCACACCCAGCTTCTGGGAGGCTGCCTTAGCAAGACTGGTAATATGGTCCTTCCAAATGAGAGCAGAAGAAAAAGAGACACCAAGAATATTGAGAGAAGATGAAGGGTTGATTTTTGTATTGTTGAAGAATAAGGGATAGTCCGCTGGGAGATCCTGACGGGTAGATAGATGGAGAAATTGGGTTTTGGAAGCATTAAAGTTAACAAGGTTTTCTCTGCCCCAATTGGAAATAGTATTTAGATCAGAATTTAAGAGTTCTATGGCTTCATTACGTTTGTCGTTGAGGGATTGCTGGCTGGGGCGTTCTGAAAAACTAATGGAGTAGTGTAAGGTTGAGTCGTCTGCGTATGAATGGATGGGAATTAAGGTACAGTTAAGGAGATCATTTATAAAAATTAGAAAGAGAATAGGAGATAGGACAGAGCCCTGAGGAACACCGGAGTTTATAGGGTGAGGAAGTGAACAATGGCCGTCCACAACCGCAGCTATGGAACGGCCGGAAAGGAAATTAGAGACAAAGGCACAGATGGAGGGATAGAAACCGAAGGAGGGTAGTTTAGAAATTAAAGATTTATGCCAGACTCTATCGAAGGCTTTCGATATGTCTAGTGCAATAGAAAAAGTCTCACCGAAGTCCCGAAAGGAGGATGACCAAGAGTTAGTAAGATATGAAAGAAGATCACCAGTAGAGCGACCCTTAAGGAAGCCATACTGGCGATCTGAGAGCAGATTATGAGAAGAGAAATGCTTAAGAAATTTGGAAGCAAGAATAGTTTCAAAAACTTTAGAAAGACAAGAGATAAGAGCAATTGGACGATAGTTGGAGGGTTGAGAGCGGTCACCCTTCTTTGGGACAGGTTGAATGTGAGCAAACTTCCAGCATGAAGGGAAGACGTTAGAGGATAGACAGAGACGAAAGAGTTTGCCTAGGCAGGGAGTCAGCACGGAAGCACAGTTTTTGAGAACAACAGGAGGAACACCGTCCGGACCGTACGCCTTATTAGTGTTAAGCCCAGAGAGGGTAGAAAGTACATCTTTAGAAGAGATTAGGATATTAGGCATAAGTAAGAGAGAGGAGGGCGGAGAGGGAGGAATAGCACCGGAATCATCCAAGGTGGAGTTTCTAGCAAAAGTTTGAGCGAAGAGTTTAGCTTTGTCAGAGGAAGAAGTGATGGTTGTGCCATCAGAGTGGGAAAGGGGAGGGAAAGACGAGGAAGAGAAATTGTTGGAGAGGTTTTTGGCTAGATGCCAGAAAGCTTGGGAAGAGCTAGAGTTGGATAGTTCAGTGCATTTATTATTGATGAAAGAGTGTTTGGCAAGTCGAAGAACAGATTTGGCTTGATTCCGGGCAGAAACATATGAAGAATGAGAGTCTTGAGTTTTAAGGCGTCGGTACCGTTTGAATGCTTCCTCCTTATTGCGGACAGCAGTAGAACAGGCGTGAGTAAACCAAGATTTTTTAGCATTAGTCTGAGAGAAAGAGAATAGAATGTATGCTTCCATGCCCGATAGGATTACCTCGGTAATGCGTTCAGCACTCTCCGAGGGTCCCCGGCCATGGAAGCAGAAATCATTCCATGGGAAATCAAAGAAGTACTGCCGAAGAGCCTCCCAGTCGGCAGCGCCAAAGTGCCACAAGCGCCGCCGGCTAGGAGGATCGGGTGGCTGTACTGGAGAGATAGGACAGGTGACAGAGATAAGTTTATGGTCGGAGGAGCCCAAAGGAGAGAAAAGATCGACAGTATAAGAAGAAGGGTTAGAAGTTAGAAACAGGTCAAGAATGTTGGGCCGATCTCCGATGCGATCCGGGATACGGGTGGGTTGCTGAACTAACTGCTCTAGGTCATTTAGGATAGAAAAGACGTAGGCTTGTTCACCAGGTGGATCAGTAGTGTGAGAGGAGAGCCATTGGCGGTGGTGAACGTTGAAATCTCCTAAGATGGAGATTTCTGAGAAAGGAGAAATGGATAGAATGTGTTCCACTGTAGAGTTTAGATAGTCAAAGAATTTAGGAAAGTTGGTAGAGTTAGGGGAAAGATAGACAGCACAGATATATTTAGTAAGAGAATGACAGGAAAGTTTGAGCCATAAAGTTGAGAATTCAGAGGAGTCGAAATCGGGAACACGAGAGCAAGTGAGTTTGTTGTGCACATATGCACAACATCCGCCATTGGCTTTGAAACTAGGATAGAGAAAGTAGGAGGATACAGAGAAGGGGTTGCTGGATGTTGCTACAGACATCTGTAGCAATGTACTTGGATCTAGAGGTATGTACTTGGATTTAGAGGTATGTACTTGGATCTAGAGGTATGTACTTGGATCTAGAGGTATGTACTTGGATTTAGAGGTATGTACTTGGATCTAGAGGTATGTACTTGGATCTAGAGGTATGTACTTGGATTTAGAGGTATGTACTTGGATCTAGAGGTATGTACTTGGATCTAGAGGTATGTACTTAGATCTAGAGTTATGTACTTGGATTTAGAGGTATGTACTTGGATCTAGAGGTATGTACTTGGATCTAGAGGTATGTACTTGAATCTAGAGGTATGTACTTGGATCTAGAGGTATGTACTTGGATCTAGAAGTATGTACTTGGATCTAGAGGTATGTACTTGGATCTAGAGGCAAATTGTCTCATCTACTGACATGAATTCTGGCGATAGTTTGGAGATTTGAGCCATTTTAGAGCGATACTGTAGAGATTGTGGCATTATTCTAGCGATTTTCAGCCTTTATTTACTATCTAGCGAACTTGATTTGGTAACCCTGGGTGGTGGTGGAGCAGGATTTGTTGACAGGAAATATAGGGGCATTAGAACGAGAAGAGGTCGTTATGGGAGGATGGATAACATAGAGGCATTAAGGGGAGATGGGTAGTTTTTCTTGTCCCCCTTCATCCTCATGTTTAGCCTTATTAGTTTTCAGATTTTAAGACGTTCGGCCCATTAGTTTGGCTATTTTAAGACCTTTAGCCCCATTTCTTTGTCAATATTAAGATTTGTTGTGTCATTTAGGTGTCAAATTGTTCATGGCGAGCGATAGAGAGCCTGTATTATAAGAGGAATCGGCCTTCGGCCGGGAAATTTTTCTATCAAACAATGTACAAATTTATTTTGAAGGAAGGTCTTGGGCAGGTGTTTTTTTTAAGCTTGATGGAGGTCTAGGGAGGAAGATAAAACAAATAATACAATAGATACATAAATGGCCAAATAAATACGCCCATCCCCCCTTAACACGGAATGAAGTGGTTGTATAGAAGCAGCCATTGAGGGAAGAGGTGGTAAGGTGCAAGAACATGTAAAAAGGCTGTTGTATCGAAGTAGAAGTTGTGAGAAATAGTGGCAAGAGTTGTATGTATGTATGTATATACTCAGGCCCAATCCCCATTTTTTTTTTTTTGTCCGAATATGGACAACATAACAAAACACAATGAACACAAAAACAAAATACAAATTCACAGAGGTGTGAGAATGCTATAAGACAGAAGATGTGAAAGGAAGAGATAATGGTTGTAAGGCACAGTTGACTAATTTTAAAGATCGTTGCTGTTGTGTGGAGAGTAATTGTAGATATTGTGAGGATAAATGGCTAAGTAACGATGTAGACGGTGTCCATGAAATCATTACATTCAAATGATACTTAATAAGACTATTTACCCCTTCTGTACCAGCGACGTCTTTTTTTATTTGATTTTAAGTATATTAAGACGATTTTATGAAGCTTAGGAAGGATGTATGGTAGTTGGAAGGAATAATTGAGATAGCCTGTAGTCTTATAATGGGTAAATGTCCTTCCTAAACTGAATACAATGGTCTAATAGTTTCCAGAATATAATGAGAAGGACGTCACCGGTAATGTACAGGTTAACAATAGCACTAGAAGGACGTCACCGGTAATGTACAGGTTAACAATAGCACTAGAAGGACGTCACCGGTAATGTACAGGTTAACAATAGCACTAGAAGGACGTCACCGGTAATGTACAGGTTAACAATAGCACTAGAAGGACGTCACCGGTAATGTACAGGTTAACAATAGCACTAGAAGGACGTCACCGGTAATGTACAGGTTAACAATAGCACTAGAAGGACGTCACCGGTAATGTACAGGTTAATAATAGCACTAGAAGGACGTCACCGGTAATGTACAGGTTAACAATAGCACTAGAAGGACGTCACCGGTAATGTACAGGTTAACAATAGCACTAGAAGGACGTCACCGGTAATGTACAGGTTAACAATAGCACTAGAAGGACGTCACCGGTAATGTACAGGTTAACAATAGCACTAGAAGGACGTCACCGGTAATGTACAGGTTAACAATAGCACTAGAAGGACGTCACCGGTAATGTACAGGTTAACAATAGCACTAGAAGGACGTCACCGGTAATGTACAGGTTAACAATAGCACTAGAAGGACGTCACCGGTAATGTACAGGTTAACAATAGCACTAGAAGGACGTCACCGGTAATGTACAGGTTAACAATAGCACTAGAAGGACGTCACCGGTAATGTACAGGTTAACAATAGCACTAGAAGGACGTCACCGGTAATGTACAGGTTAACAATAGCACTAGAAGGACGTCACCGGTAATGTACAGGTTAACAATAGCACTAGAAGGACGTCACCGGTAATGTACAGGTTAACAATAGCACTAGAAGGACGTCACCGGTAATGTACAGGTTAACAATAGCACTAGAAGGACGTCACCGGTAATGTACAGGTTAACAATAGCACTAGAAGGACGTCACCGGTAATGTACAGGTTAACAATAGCACTAGAAGGACGTCACCGGTAATGTACAGGTTAACAATAGCACTAGAAGGACGTCACCGGTAATGTACAGGTTAACAATAGCACTAGAAGGACGTCACCGGTAATGTACAGGTTAACAATAGCACTAGAAGGACGTCACCGGTAATGTACAGGTTAACAATAGCACTAGAAGGACGTCACCGGTAATGTACAGGTTAACAATAGCACTAGAAGGACGTCACCGGTAATGTACAGGTTAACAATAGCACTAGAAGGACGTCACCGGTAATGTACAGGTTAACAATAGCACTAGAAGGACGTCACCGGTAATGTACAGGTTAACAATAGCACTAGAAGGACGTCACCGGTAATGTACAGGTTAACAATAGCACTAGAAGGACGTCACCGGTAATGTACAGGTTAACAATAGCACTAGAAGGACGTCACCGGTAATGTACAGGTTAACAATAGCACTAGAAGGACGTCACCGGTAATGTACAGGTTAACAATAGCACTAGAAGGACGTCACCGGTAATGTACAGGTTAACAATAGCACTAGAAGGACGTCACCGGTAATGTACAGGTTAACAATAGCACTAGAAGGACGTCACCGGTAATGTACAGGTTAACAATAGCACTAGAAGGACGTCACCGGTAATGTACAGGTTAACAATAGCACTAGAAGGACGTCACCGGTAATGTACAGGTTAACAATAGCACTAGAAGGACGTCACCGGTAATGTACAGGTTAACAATAGCACTAGAAGGACGTCACCGGTAATGTACAGGTTAACAATAGCACTAGAAGGACGTCACCGGTAATGTACAGGTTAACAATAGCACTAGAAGGACGTCACCGGTAATGTACAGGTTAACAATAGCACTAGAAGGACGTCACCGGTAATGTACAGGTTAACAATAGCACTAGAAGGACGTCACCGGTAATGTACAGGTTAACAATAGCACTAGAAGGACGTCACCGGTAATGTACAGGTTAACAATAGCACTAGAAGGACGTCACCGGTAATGTACAGGTTAACAATAGCACTAGAAGGACGTCACCGGTAATGTACAGGTTAACAATAGCACTAGAAGGACGTCACCGGTAATGTACAGGTTAACAATAGCACTAGAAGGACGTCACCGGTAATGTACAGGTTAACAATAGCACTAGAAGGACGTCACCGGTAATGTACAGGTTAACAATAGCACTAGAAGGACGTCACCGGTAATGTACAGGTTAACAATAGCACTAGAAGGACGTCACCGGTAATGTACAGGTTAACAATAGCACTAGAAGGACGTCACCGGTAATGTACAGGTTAACAATAGCACTAGAAGGACGTCACCGGTAATGTACAGGTTAACAATAGCACTAGAAGGACGTCACCGGTAATGTACAGGTTAACAATAGCACTAGAAGGACGTCACCGGTAATGTACAGGTTAACAATAGCACTAGAAGGACGTCACCGGTAATGTACAGGTTAACAATAGCACTAGAAGGACGTCACCGGTAATGTACAGGTTAACAATAGCACTAGAAGGACGTCACCGGTAATGTACAGGTTAACAATAGCACTAGAAGGACGTCACCGGTAATGTACAGGTTAACAATAGCACTAGAAGGACGTCACCGGTAATGTACAGGTTAACAATAGCACTAGAAGGACGTCACCGGTAATGTACAGGTTAACAATAGCACTAGAAGGACGTCACCGGTAATGTACAGGTTAACAATAGCACTAGAAGGACGTCACCGGTAATGTACAGGTTAACAATAGCACTAGAAGGACGTCACCGGTAATGTACAGGTTAACAATAGCACTAGAAGGACGTCACCGGTAATGTACAGGTTAACAATAGCACTAGAAGGACGTCACCGGTAATGTACAGGTTAACAATAGCACTAGAAGGACGTCACCGGTAATGTACAGGTTAACAATAGCACTAGAAGGACGTCACCGGTAATGTACAGGTTAACAATAGCACTAGAAGGACGTCACCGGTAATGTACAGGTTAACAATAGCACTAGAAGGACGTCACCGGTAATGTACAGGTTAACAATAGCACTAGAAGGACGTCACCGGTAATGTACAGGTTAACAATAGCACTAGAAGGACGTCACCGGTAATGTACAGGTTAACAATAGCACTAGAAGGACGTCACCGGTAATGTACAGGTTAACAATAGCACTAGAAGGACGTCACCGGTAATGTACAGGTTAACAATAGCACTAGAAGGACGTCACCGGTAATGTACAGGTTAACAATAGCACTAGAAGGACGTCACCGGTAATGTACAGGTTAACAATAGCACTAGAAGGACGTCACCGGTAATGTACAGGTTAACAATAGCACTAGAAGGACGTCACCGGTAATGTACAGGTTAACAATAGCACTAGAAGGACGTCACCGGTAATGTACAGGTTAACAATAGCACTAGCTAATAATAAGTACAATATTTTATTAAGGGGGATCACCTGCTTTTTATCTGTTTCTCCTTTTCTCTCTTATTTTGGCTTGTATCCATTCGGCCCCATTCAGCCAACTGTTTTAAGACGTTTACCCCCATCCAGGTGTCGATATCTTCCGGGTGAGCGATAGCAAGCCAGCATTGTGTGGAGAAATCCGGCTTCGCCGGAGAAATTTTTCTATCGAAAAATGTACACATTAGCTTGCTCTCAAAACAAAAACATGTATATGCTGGCTCGCTGCCGCTCACCAAGGAAATATTGGTACCTGGATGGGGGTAAACGTCTTAAAACATTAGGCTGAATGGGGCCGAATGGATACAAGCCAAAGAGAGAGGGAGAAAAAGAGAAAAAAACAAGGTGGGCCCCCTAT
>JBAKBP010012793.1:0-65833 GCA_037953745.1 Lithodes maja
CTCGCACTGTGCCCTCACTATGCTCAGACCTGTCCAGTGACATGATGGAGTCAACAAAAAAAAATCTCAGTCAAGACAAAAATAGCCAAACTCTTGCGTAGCTTTATTCACCAAAAAATATTCGAAGATGTTCTTGAGTGCAATACTAGGTCACCAATAACTCCAACAAGTTCTATGTATCCTCAAAACAATGTCTACTGCCAACAATGCGAGAAATAAATTCAACCCCCAAATGGCAATAAGATTTCTCCAAAAACAAAAAATGCAATATTCAGTTCACTATATTTTGGTCTAAGGTCGCCATTTGATACGACCGGCACTACGAAATAAACAAGGGCACTTAATGAAGGACTAGATGATAGGCTATATCTGCAACAACGGTACGCTAATTCCAAAACCCTCGAACTATTACGCCGATGAACAAAAACACTTAAAACCCTTCAGAGTTAATCTACTGGATAACGGGGTATCAATTAACTAGGTTTTAGTGCACTTCTACAAAGGCTTTCTGGTGACGGTAAAGCCAACTCACAACAGGAGTATTTACGTTATGAAAATGCTCTGAAGTAATAACAATGCTTGAATAAACTATATAAGATTTAATAAAGGAATATATTGTGACGCACCCCAGTGCTTGCAACGCAACCTGATTGTACTCCTTGGTACTCGACTGTACCGCCCGTGATCTGGCTACCGTCAGCCGCAATGTATATTGAGTGTGACAACTTATAACTATGTTCTTTGTATCTCTGCAAAGGTCTCGTCATGTGCTAACCAGTGGTGGGTTTTGTTTTAAGCCATGTCGAGACCTTCCATTTAATATGTAGTATCAATAGAGAAGTTGATAGATAAGACAATGGGAGTTCAGAGAGAGAGAGTGAGTTAGGCTTCAGAGCAAGAGGGTAGCAACGCGCCACGCTGCCGGCCGGGTGGGTTGCCAGACGTATGGACTGGTTGGCAGCCTTGCGCTTATAGCTAGGCGCGACAGGGTTGGTAGTCCATTGTTGCCTGCCTACGCTGCTTGGGCTGGGCCCATGTTGTCGTACAGCACACTGCCTGGAGGCTGGCTGCGTGTTCCATGATCAGGTTGCCTAGAACCTTTGAGATTCTAACATCCCTTGCCCTCTCTCCCAACTTCTCACTGTTGCACTCCTTCTCTCTGACGACATTACTCTCATTTCATTCTTCTCTCTATTTAAATGCATAACCTTCCCTTGAGGTCCTAAAGGAGTTTCAGCACTCACCTCTCGTATTACTCTTAGGACAAGCATATATTTACATGTATTAGATTTAAGGGGTTAATGTGAACAGCGATCTTCTTGATGAGGATAGTTGGTGAACGTTCTACATGTTCACGAGTTATATGCCCCGCTCATCATCCCATTTGTGACTAGGCTGGTGCCATGTGTAAGAGCCCGACCATGCCCAGGAGTTGTCTGTAGAGGGACGAGGACTTAGCCTTGATTTGCATACCGAGCCAGGAGCGAGTGTAGCACCCGAGACTACAGCTCGCTCGTAGTGCCGGTATAGTAGAGTAACGTAATTTATCTGTCCTTGTGTTCTCTACAGTCTTTTCCTGGGTTCTTGCTTTCGGTGCTGGGACTCGTTGTTCCTGTGACTTGGCCTGCTAGCTAGAACACATGGGGATGATGAGTGGGATATATCTTTATTTTACTATGCATTGCAGCTCTCTTTAAGTATATATCTATAACCCTTTACAATACACATTACTCACACACAAGACAACACTATTAATACTTTCATGTATCAATTAACTGCACTGTCGTTTTGCTGCTGTGTCCGGAGTTCTGTTGCGTAGGGCGCATACGGACTCGGAGGGGAGACAGAGTGAGAGAAGCGAAGTAGCCTATGCGGTAGTAGGCTACCGGCGCAGTACTGTTGCCTGCAACCTTTTAGTTATTCCAAGTATAGATTCATTATTATAATAAGTGACTACTATTTATGTTCCTCCCATGTGTATTATTAGGTATCTACTGGATCATGAACATCTTGTATGCTACATGCTAGTGCATGTTAGTAGGGGACAGTTAATGTAGTGCACCCGCTTTCAAGTAGGCGTGTACATTTGTCATTTAGCATTTCACTGTCATACCTTTAGCCTGCTTATATTCTACATTATTAGAGGCTTAATATTAACGTAGTTTCTTGAGTATTGCATTTCTTTAGTAATAACGTAACCTATAAATGTCTGAGGGAGTTTAGCCTCATAGCCTACCCCTGTTGTACACTTTCGCCGAGTTAAGGTACCTCGTTACCGTAGACGATAACTCTGTAGGGCGTTGGTGCTTTTGTTGTCTGGAGCATATAGTATTTGGGACTGGAATCGAGCATGTCGTCACTTAAGCCATTTCTGTCCTACGATCAAGAATCCCGAATATGTATTGCCGATCCAGCCGTAACAATATGCTTACATTAACTTTTAGTGTGAGTCTGTACTCAACAAAAACTCTACAATGCTCTATGAAAACACTGGAAGTCTAGTCCTACAGCAATCAGATAAGGAATCTTCTGAAAAGGTCTGATGCTCTAAGATGCTCGTTAATATAGAACAGACATAAATGCAGGGGCAGGACACCAAAGCGTGTATCTTAAATACACCAATAAGTAGGATACATATATACAACAAGAGAGTGCAACAACTCTGTGAGAGCACTAATAATAACCACTCAGAAACAGTACTTCCTCAGCCAACGTAACAGCCAAACTGGGTTGTGCACTATTGATCAACCAAGGCTAAAATAAGGCGTGAATAATTCCTAAAGCATACACAATGAAAGTTAATATACACAATGCTGTCTTTCTCACTAATAAAGTCTAGCAGTGGCACAAAAGGTACTAGGAAACTAGGCAGAGCGCAAGCATGCTCTCTGCCTACTGTCTCCCCTTGAACAGATTTCCCTATGTTTTTTTTTTTTTTTTTTTTTTTTCTATGTGATTGAGGGAGGCAAAAGGCATAACTGCCTATAGCGAGTGCCTCCCCCATAGTTGAAAGAGTGACAGGGCCAAAATCAAGGGACGTTCGAGCCAAAATGCCTGGACACACGGAGTTTGAAGCAATTTAAGTCATAGGAAGAGGGAAAGACTGATTCTGGGAGAGAGTTCCAGAGCTCAGATGTTGAGTAGAAGAAAGTTTGAGAGTAACGTTTCACTCTTGGGTTGGAGAGTTGCACAGAGTAGGGGTGGGATTGAGTTGCAAGACGGGTACCACGTGCCCTACGTAAAGGAGGTGGTATGCACTGGGATAGCTCTGAGGAACACTGATTATTATAGTAGCGATAGAATAGCGAGAGAGATGCAACATTGCGGCGGAGAGAGAGAGATTGCAGAGAGTTGGTGAGTGGACGGGAGTTAATGATACGAAAGGCCTTCCTTTCAACTTTGTCTAAGAGAGCGGTGTGAGAGGAACCTCCCCACACATGTGAACAATACTCAATACAAGGGCGCACTATGCCCCTGTACAGAGCAAGAAGCTGTGCAGGGGAAAAGAACCCCCTAAGGCGGTTGAGCACACCCAGCTTCTGGGAGGCTGCCTTAGCAAGACTGGTAATATGGTCCCTCCAAATGAGAGCAGAAGAAAAAGAGACACCAAGAATATTGAGAGAAGATGAAGGGTTGATTTTTGTATTGTTGAAGAATAAGGGATAGTCCGCTGGGAGATCCTGACGGGTAGATAGATGGAGAAATTGGGTCTTGGAAGCATTAAAGTTAACAAGGTTTTCTCTGTTACGTTAAGTGACTTGCAGGCTCTCTTGGTAAGTCCAGATCTCTAGTATCTGGTCTTACCCTGGCGCTCCACAAAGGTCAACAAAATGAGGTAGCAATCATACAGGTAAGAGTAGGCAAAAGCCCTTTACCTGTATACTGCTACACTCGCAAAGGAAAATATGCACAAGGGTTACAGGCTAGCTAGCTTCGTCGATGTTGTACAGGCTCTGACTTGCCACATACATAACTCAAACAACGACCAAAGATACCTTCCACTGTCTAGCATTAAATAATGGGAAAGAACAGCTTAATAATTAGAAGCACCCCAACACTAGGCTACCATATGACTATGACTCTACTAATCCCTAACGCTAGTGCAAACATAAATGTGAGAGCTGGTGCTGGTAATACGACTGGCCGACTATGGAAGTCGTATGCAGAACCAGAAGGGATAAGTAATTGAATAAAGAGAGAAGTATGAAAACGAAGAAGTTCAGAGAGAGAGAAAGTAGTATAGGGGGTTATATGGGGGACAGATTGCAAAGTACATGTAGGACCAAGCACGCTATGCCAAGCTCTGCCGGAGAAACGCGGCAGGAGCCTCCACAGGACCAACAAAGGCAGCGGCACCCAATCACAGACGACTACGTCACGAGGAGCAAGCGTCACTTAGGACGCGCCAAGCGCGCCAGCCAATCAAGGGCCTGGGAAAGCCCGCGCGCGAGCGAGGGAGGCACACGTACATACACACGCAAAAAAAAAAAATATTACTACCGCGCTGCCTCCTCCGCTCTCTCTCTCCTTAACTTCACACAATGCATCTTATATTCTATCAATGGTATAAAATACTTCCAAGTGTCACAGACAAGAATAAAGACCACCACTGATCTGTCTGTGACAACATAAACTCTATAAAAGAAAGAACATCGTTCTACGATTATTGTAGCCCATTTCACTGCCCTGGCGAGCGCTACCGAGTTACGAGTGCATTCTGGCAAGCTGGCCAGCGTAACAATTGATTATGGTCAGGCTGAGAAACTTGAGGATGATGATGATGATGATGTGGATACCATCGACTGAGTTTTGGTGTGCACTTGAGAATTATAGGCGAGCTACGGAGGATCTATAGTTATCAAAGGGGTTATTACTAAACTGGGGTTAAACGGGAGTGAGACCCGCTTTTTGTTTACCCACAAAAATTGTTCCTCTACTCTTTACAATGTTACCATAGCAACTAAGCTTTGTTAGATGCAGAAATTCGTCTTCCAAAAACTCTTTATAATGACTATCCCTGGCCAGGATTCGTACCCACTTTGCCTGGCAGCTCAAGTTTATTTCTGAATCGGGTTGTTCCGTTTAGGTTCTTGGTTTTACTATCTCTACAGGGGCACTAGGTAAAGCACATGCCTCCAACTACGCTGGTTTTGTCACATAATAAACATAAATGGATGCAGACATTTGGTAAGAAGCTGATTATGTAGGCTATGCATCACCTCCTAAATTGAATCCCTTCTTCCTTGGTACATATCTTATCTGCCCACCAACTTTCGTGATAATCGGCTCATATATGTGTGATATGTCGTGTTTAAAGACAAACAGACAGATAAACAAACGGATGTGATAACCTAACCTTCGGCGGAGGTAATTATTTACGATATCAGTAAAGTCGACAGTGATCCATGTTAAACCTTTATAGTCAAGGTTTGCAATCCAAGAAAAAGAAAACAAAAAGTGTTTTGATTACAAACTACACCGATTGGCAACAATATAGTTTCATCAGGAGTCACAACATTCACTTAATAATTATAAATAGGTTTTTGCCCTTTGAATTATTACCTCAGCCGACCAAGTTGGACGGAGGTTATGTTTTTGCCTTTGTTTTTTTGCTTGTCTGTTTGTCTGTTAACAAGATCTCACAAAGGTATGAACCGATTTTCAGAAAAATTTGGTGGGCAGATAGGATAATGTGGTATGGAAGAAATTATTCAATATGGGGAAGCGATCTGGAGGACTCAGATCAACAAGAATATTTAGGCTTATGATATAAACTCCTGTACCGGCGACGTCTTTTTAATTGTATTATAGTTATATTTAAACGATTGTGTGCAGTTTATGAAGGATCTATGTTAGTAAAAAGGGTCAAACGAAATAGTTCGAAACCTGTTAATTGTTGAAGACCCTTTTCAGACTGATGAAAATAGTCTGCTAGCCAGCGGACGCTGAAACATTCGCAAATTTATCTGGAAGGGCGTGTTTATTTTAACTCATTCAGTACCGATAACATCCTTGTCATAATATTCTGGCAACTATTAGACGATTACATTCAGCTTGGGAAGGATGTCTACTCAGTGTAAGGCTACAGACTATCTCAATTAATCCTTTTAGCCACCATATATCCTTCCTAAGCTTCATAAAATCGTCTAAATGTAGCTGAAATAAAATAATAAAGATGTCACCAGTACTGTAAGGGTTCCTTAACCCACCTCGTGTTTTTCTCCCTCTCTCTCTCTCTCTGAGTTGTATCCATTCAGCCCCATTAACCCTACTGTTTTAAGACATTTATCCCCATCCAGGTGTTTATTTTATCCTGGCGAGCGGTAGCGAGCCAACATATTTGTTTATAATGTTTATAATGTTTATAATGTTTTGTCAGTAGGCTAAATTTGTACATTTTCGATAGAAAAATGTCTCCGACGAAGCCGGATTTCTCCATACAATGCTGGCTCGGAATCACTCGCCAGGAATAAAACGACACCTGGATAGGGATAAACGTCTTAAAACAGTAGGCTGAATGGGGCTGAATGGATACAAGCCAGAACAAGAGAGAAAGGTAGAGAAAAAAAGCAGGTGACCCCGCTGACGAAGCTCTAGGGAACAAACTCAAAATATATAAATAAAATAAAATAAAAGTAACTAATGGACCAAACGTCTTAAATTCTGAGAACATAAAATAAGAAAATTGGAGTCTGCAGAGAGCCGATTGGCCCACATACGGCAGATCCCTTTTACACCCAACCAATCTCGTCCATATGCCTATATAATATTTATCTTGAAGCTCTCTTTCGTTCTTGATCGTAATGGGACTAAACATGAGGGAGAAGGAGGGCCAGGAAAATCAACCATCTCCCCTTAAGTCGTTTATAAGGCTAAACATGAGGGAGAAGGAGGGCCAGGATAATCAACCATCTCCCCTTAAGTCGTTTATAAGGCTAAACATGAGGGAGAAGGATGGTCAGGATAATCAACCATCTCCCCTTAAGTCGTTTATAAGGCTGAACATGAGGGAGAAGGATGGTCAGGATAATCAACCATCTCCCCTTAAGTCGTTTATAAGGCTAAACATGAGGGAGAAGGATGGTCAGGATAATCAACCATCTCCCCTTAAGTCGTTTATAAGGCTGAACATGAGGGAGAAGGATGGTCAGGATAATCAACCATCTCCCCTTAAAGGGGTAGTACTCGCTTTTTCTGGACCCCCTTCTCCCTCATGTTTAGCATATTAGTTTTGAGGTTTTATGACGTTCGTTCCGGTAGTTTTGCGATTTTGAGACCTTTTCCACATTTATTATCAATATTAAGACCTTTTGTGACCTTTAGGTTTCGATTTATTCCTGGCGAGCGATAGCGAGCCTCTAATTTTGGAAGGAACAGGCCTTCGGCCGGGACATTTTTCTACCGAAAAATGTACAAATATATCTTGAAAGGTGCTTTTCTAAGCTTGATGGAAGTATAGCGAGGAAACTCCAAAATTCATTAATAAATAAATATATAGACCAAAACCAAGCACTTCCCCATTAAGTTTTGTATGAGTTATAGAGGTTAGTGGTGGTGGGTTGTAGTCTACCTATAATGAATGGACTATAGTGACCTACTGGAGAGAGAGAGAGAGAGTCGTGTATGAGTTATAGAGGTTAGTGGTGGAGGGTTGTAGTCTACCTATAATGAATGGACTATAGTGACCTACTGGAGAGAGAGAGAGAGAGTCGTGTATGAGTTATAGAGGTTAGTGGTGGTGGGTTGTAGTCTACCTATAATGAATGGACTATAGTGACCTACTGGAGAGAGAGAGAGAGAGAGAGAGAGAGTCGTGTATGAGTTATAGAGGTTAGTGGTGGAGGGTTGTAGTCTACCTATAATGAATGGACTATAGTGACCTACTGGAGAGAGAGAGAGAGAGAGAGAGAGAGAGAGTCGTGTATGAGTTATAGAGGTTAGTGGTGGAGGGTTGTAGTCTACCTATAATGAATGGACTATAGTGACCTACTGGAGAGAGAGAGAGAGAGAGAGAGAGAGAGAGTCGTGTATGAGTTATAGAGGTTAGTGGTGGAGGGTTGTAGTCTACCTATAATGAATGGACTATAGTGACCTACTGGAGAGAGAGAGAGAGAGAGAGAGAGAGAGTCGTGTATGAGTTATAGAGGTTAGTGGTGGAGGGTTGTAGTCTACCTATAATGAATGGACTATAGTGACCTACTGGAGAGAGAGAGAGAGAGAGAGAGAGAGTCGTGTATGAGTTATAGAGGTTAGTGGTGGAGGGTTGTAGTCTACCTATAATGAATGGACTATAGTGACCTACTGGAGAGAGAGAGAGAGAGTCGTGTATGAGTTATAGAGGTTAGTGGTGGTGGGTTGTAGTCTACCTATAATGAATGGACTATAGTGACCTACTGGAGAGAGAGAGAGAGAGTCGTGTATGAGTTATAGAGGTTAGTGGTAGAGGGTTGTAGCCTACCTATAATGAATGGACTATAGTGACCTACTGGAGAGAGAGAGAGAGAGAGTCGTGTATGAGTTATAGAGGTTAGTGGTAGAGGGTTGTAGTCTACCTATAATGAATGGACTATAGTGACCTACTGGAGAGAGAGAGAGAGAGAGTCGTGTATGAGTTATAGAGGTTAGTGGTGGAGGGTTGTAGTCTACCTATAATGAATGGACTATAGTGACCTACTGGAGAGAGAGAGAGAGAGAGTCGTGTATGAGTTATAGAGGTTAGTGGTGGTGGGTTGTAGTCTACCTATAATGAATGGACTATAGTGACCTACTGGAGAGAGAGAGAGAGAGAGTCGTGTATGAGTTATAGAGGTTAGTGGTGGTGGGTTGTAGTCTACCTATAATGAATGGACTATAGTGACCTACTGGAGAGAGAGAGAGAGAGAGTCGTGTATGAGTTATAGAGGTTAGTGGTGGTGGGTTGTAGTCTACCTATAATGAATGGACTATAGTGACCTACTGGAGAGAGAGAGAGAGAGAGTCGTGTATGAGTTATAGAGGTTAGTGGTGGTGGGTTGTAGTCTACCTATAATGAATGGACTATAGTGACCTACTGGAGAGAGAGAGAGAGAGTCGTGTATGAGTTATAGAGGTTAGTGGTGGTGGGTTGTAGTCTACCTATAATGAATGGACTATAGTGACCTACTGGAGAGAGAGAGAGAGAGTCGTGTATGAGTTATAGAGGTTAGTGGTGGTGGGTTGTAGTCTACCTATAATGAATGGACTATAGTGACCTACTGGAGAGAGAGAGAGAGAGTCGTGTATGAGTTATAGAGGTTAGTGGTGGTGGGTTGTAGTCTACCTATAATGAATGGACTATAGTGACCTACTGGAGAGAGAGAGAGAGAGTCGTGTATGAGTTATAGAGGTTAGTGGTGGTGGGTTGTAGTCTACCTATAATGAATGGACTATAGTGACCTACTGGAGAGAGAGAGAGAGAGTCGTGTATGAGTGATAGAGGTTAGTGGTGGAGGGTTGTAGTCTACCTATAATGAATGGACTATAGTGACCTACTGGAGAGAGAGAGAGAGAGTCGTGTATGAGTTATAGAGGTTAGTGGTGGAGGGTTGTAGTCTACCTATAATGAATGGACTATAGTGACCTACTGGAGAGAGAGAGAGAGAGTCGTGTATGAGTTATAGAGGTTAGTGGTGGTGGGTTGTAGTCTACCTATAATGAATGGACTATAGTGACCTACTGGAGAGAGAGAGAGAGAGTCGTGTATGAGTTATAGAGGTTAGTGGTAGAGGGTTTTAGTCTACCTATAATGAATGGACTATAGTGACCTACTGGAGAGAGAGAGAGAGAGAGAGAGTCGTGTATGAGTTATAGAGATCATAAACCCAGTGGAGGCGGCACTACATGAGTACCAAAATTCCCTTAAACTTACTACGTCTCTGACAGAAAAAATACGGGAGCAAAATGAAAATGATGAGGTGGACGAAGAGGAACAACGAAATGCAAGACAGGAAATTACAAAGAGCAGAGAAGAGAGACAGAAACATAGCCTAGAACAAATTAAGACCAGATGTAGGGAAGAACTGAAAATGAGAGTTGAGATGGCACAAGACACGGGGGCTTCAAATTGGCTCACATCATTACCAATAAAGGAGAAAGGCTTCAGCTTAAATAAACAAGAATTCAATGATGCCGTAGCCTTGAGGTATGGGTGGCCAGTTTCGAACCTGCCGCTGAAATGTGCATGTGGTGAAATAAACAACTCAGACCACTGTATGACTTGTAAGAAAGGAGGATTCATCTGTATCCGGCATGATGAAGTACGAGACATCACTGCACAAATGCTGGACGAGGTGTGCCATGATGTCAGAATCGAACCGGAACTTCTGCCTATGGACGGACAGCGCTTGGCCCACAATACTGCAAATACTTCAAATGAAGCAAGAGTGGACGTAAGTGCTCGAGGTTTTTGGACGAGGGGACAACGGGCTTTTTTCGACATCAGAATCTTCAACCCAAGAGCACAAACATATCGTGAGCGAGGACACAAGGCGGCATACTTGAGAAACGAAAGTGAGAAAAAACGCGCTTATGAAGAAAGAATTTTGAACAGGGATCAAGGAAGCTTTACTCCTCTGGTCTTCTCATCGTCGGGAGGTATGGGACCTTCTGCAAGTGTCTTCTATGCCAGATTAGCTGAACAAATATCGGAGAAAAAGCGCCAGCATAGAAGCCAAGTCAAAACTTGGATGAGATGCCGGCTCTCTTTCTCTCTTCTCAGGTCTGCACTCCTATGTCTCAGGGGTACAAGGTCCTCCCCGCTACAGAGGACAAGAGTGAGAGACTTGGACTTTGAAATGGTCGTGGCGGAGGGACGAATTGGGGAACAACTAGGTTGATTGTAGGGAGGTACTGGTACAATAAGATAAACTACAATGTAACTAGAATAAGATAGATTGTACACCACTTTGTAACTGTCACCTTAATAAAAAAGTTATAGAGGTTAGTGGTGGAGGGTTTTAGTCTACCTATAATGAATGGACAATAGTGACCTACTGGAGAGAGAGAGAGAGAGAGTCGTGTATGAGTTATAGAGGTTAGTGGTGGAGGGTTTTAGTCTACCTATAATGAATGGACTATAGTGACCTACTGGAGAGAGAGAGAGAGAGAGTCGTGTATGAGTTATAGAGGTTAGTGGTGGAGGGTTGTAGTCTACCTATAATGAATGGACTATAGTGACCTACTGGAGAGAGAGAGAGAGAGTCGTGTATGAGTTATAGAGGTTAGTGGTGGAGGGTTGTAGTCTACCTATAATGAATGGACTATAGTGACCTACTGGAGAGAGAGAGAGAGAGAGTCGTGTATGAGTTATAGAGGTTAGTGGTAGAGGGTTGTAGTCTACCTATAATGAATGGACTATAGTGACCTACTGGAGAGAGAGAGAGAGAGAGTCGTGTATGAGTTATAGAGGTTAGTGGTAGAGGGTTGTAGTCTACCTATAATGAATGGACTATAGTGACCTACTGGAGAGAGAGAGAGAGAGAGTCGTGTATGAGTTATAGAGGTTAGTGGTGGAGGGTTTTAGCCTACCTATAATGAATGGACTATAGTGACCTACTGGAGAGAGAGAGAGAGAGTCGTGTATGAGTTATAGAGGTTAGTGGTGGTGGGCTGTAGCCTACCTATAATGAATGGACTATAGTGACCTACTGGAGAGAGAGAGAGAGAGAGTCGTGTATGAGTTATAGAGGTTAGTGGTAGAGGGTTGCAGTCTACCTATAATGAATGGACTATAGTGACCTACTGGAGAGAGAGAGAGTGAGCTGTGTTAACCCTCTCTGTACCGGTGCCGTCCTTTATACTTTATTATGGCTAGTATTAGACGATATTATGCAGCTTAGGAAGGATCTGTGGTAGTTAAAAGGGTTGGATGAGGTAGTTTGAAGCCTTATTATTGCTAGAGGTATTTCCTAAGCTGAATAAAACTCTGTAAAAGTGGCCAGAATATGATGAAAAGGACGTCCCTGGTACTGAACGGGTTAACCCTTTCAGTACCGGGCCGAACTATCTCACTTAAGGGGGCAGTGCTTGTTTTTGGGACCCCCTTTTCCATTGTGTTTAGCCCCATTAGTTTTGAGATTTTAAGACGTTCGTCCCATTAGTTTGGCGCCCCATTTCGTTGTCAATTTTAAGACCTTTCGTGCCAATTAGGTGTCGATTTTTTCCTGGTGAGCGATAGCGAGCCGGGACATTTTTCGACCGAAAAATGTAAAAATATACTTTGAAAGGGTGTCTAGGGGGTGTCTTTTTAAGCTTGATGGAAGTCTAGCGAGGAAACTAAAAAATAAATGAATAAATAAATGAGTAGCTCCAAAAAACAAGCCCAAGCCCCTTAGCCCGTTTTACGACCACAGATCCTTCTTACACTGCACAAAATCGTCTAAATATAGCTAGAATAAAGTTAAAAAGACGTCACCGGTACAGAAGGGGTTAAAGTAAAGAACATAAGAAAACGGGAGTCTGCAGAGAGCCGGTTGGCATACACAAGGCAGATCCCTTTCACACCCAACCCATCTCGTCCGTATGCCTATCTAATTTTATCTTGAAGCTCTCTATGGTTCTTGATCCCACTATAGCACTCGGTAGCCTATTCCACCCATCTACAACTCTGTTACCAAACCAACATTTGTCTATATCTTTTATGAAACTAAATTAATATAATTTGAAATAATTTGTTCGAGTTTTTCGCTATCACTGAGCTTCAGTACATATTTCATGTCCCCTATATTAATTCCAATAACCAACTTGAACACCTCTATCATATCCCCTCTAACTCTGCGTCTCTCTAACGAATGTAAGCCTACTGTAATTGTTCAACCTGTCTTCATATTATTATTAACATCGTTCCTAACACCAAGAACACCCAAATGAAATTAATTAAATTATGTGATTCTCCCAGGAATCGAAGCTAGGACATCTCATACAGAACTTACACGCTCTAACCATTACACCATCAAGACAGTTGACAGAAAGATATCTAATATTATGGATAATATTTGTCATTCTTTGTTGTACTCTCTCCAAGGAATCTATGTCCATTCTGTAATAAGGACACCAAAATTGAACAGCTTAAGGGGGTAGTAATCTCTTTTGCTGGATCCCTTCTCCCTCATGTTTAGCATATTAGTTTTGAGGTTTTAAGACTTTCGTTCCGTTAGTTTGATGATTTTGAGACCTTTCCCCTTATTTCGTTGTAAATATTAAGACCTTTCGCGCCATGTAGGTGTCAATTTTTTCCTGACGATCGATAACGAGTCTGCAATTTTAGAAGGAACCGGCCTTTGGCCAGGATATTTTTCTACTGAAAAATGTACAAATTTTTTCTTGAATGGGGTTCTAGGGGGTGTTTTTTTAAGCTTGCTGGAGGTCTTGCGAAGAAACTCATGTATATATAAATACACAAATATATAGACCTAAAAAATAAGCACTACCCCCTTAACCCTTTCACGCATTTATGATGTAGAGGTTGCCAGATTAGCAATAAGAAATAGAGTTCTCTCACTCTTATAATTACCTCTCCAAAACTAGTTTTCCGCCCACAGCTAACTCAAAGACAACTGCAGAGGTTGAAGTAACTAAACTAAAGGTTACTAAATACCCCTGATGGTAACAAAAGCTTTAACCCCTTATTGGCGGGGCCCGACTTAAGGCGGTCTAGAGAATAATGGACAATGTGGCGGGGACCGCCCCAAGTCGGTAGCAATTTTGAGCACATAATTGGCTCTGAGAGAGAGTCCGAGCGGTGGGAGGAGCATAGGTCGACTCTGACCGTTCGGCACGGCTCCCGCGCCAGCACTGGGCCCACCTCCCTCCACACACATCCACACTCACTGCCTCCCTAGACAGGGAAATATGTCAGAAAATTACCGTATTTTAGGGATTTTTCCTTCGTGTTGCACGATCGTTGCAAGACAACCCGTGATCGTAGAAGGATAGTTCTGGTGTCATTTGAAAGCTCAATTATCGCCCTTTCACGGATACATACTTGTATTACGCTCTGGTTCTTGTTTATGCATGAAAAAGAGCACGGAAATAAGCTTGTTTAGGGTAAAACCACCCGCTTGGCAGGTTGTAGAAGTTACCGACCTAGCCGCTCATGGTGTGTTAAAGTATCCCCAATAGGCTAAAAATTGCGTCATATGTCTGAGTGGGTTAATCCACAGCTTATTATTAGTGTAGGCTACCATAGCCATCTCCAAAATTATCGATGTTTTCCTGGCAAGCGATAGCAAGCCTGTCATTTAGGAGAAATCGGCCTTTAGCCGAGACATTTTTCTACCGAAAAATGTACAAATTTATCTAGAAGGGGGATCTTGTAGATGTTTTTTAAGCTTGATGGAGGTCTAGGGAGGAAATAAACAAATATAAATAAAATATAAATAAATCGACCAACACATAAACCCTTCCCCCTTAACCCATTCTGTACCGGCGAAGTCTTTATCATTTTATTCTGGCAACTATTAGGCAATTACATTCAGTTTGAAAAGGTCCTCTAGTAATTAACAGGCTTGGAACTATCTCACTTAACCCTTATCACTACCACAGATCCTGCTTAAACTGCACACAATCATCTACATATAGCTAGAATAAAATTTAAAAGACGTCGCCGGTACAGAAGGGGTTAAGGGGGAAGGGTTTATTTGTTGGACGATTTATTTATTTGTTTATTCATATTGTTTTGTTTCCTCCCTAGGCCTCCACCAAGCTTGAAAAACATCCCCAAGATCCCCCTTCCAGATATATTTGTACATTTTTTGGTAGAAAAATGTCCCGGTAAAGGCCAGTTTCTCCTAAATGACAGGCTTGCTATCGCTCGCCAGGAAAAATCGACACCTAAATGACACGAAAAGTCTTAATGTTGGTAAAGAAATGGGGCGAGAAGTCTTAAAATCTGATACATTCCCTGTTCTCCGTGAGCGTGTTTGGGCGGACTGGCAGAGGGAATGGGCAAACATTGATACTACCAACCACCTCCGCAGTATACTAGCCGATGTACACCCTACCTTGGCCGTCCTCTATTAATCCGTGTCGGGCGAATCAGGTCATCCTGACGCGCCTCCGTATAGGGCACACACGTTACACGCATGGCCATTTAATGACAACGCCTCCGACTCCGCCCCCATTTTGTGTTCATTGTCGAACGCCAGTCACCGTCTGTCATATTTTTTGTGAGTGCCCTCGGTATAATTCTGAGCACTGGCTTTACTTACGCACCGCATCCCTCCGCGTTCTTGCTCCTTCACCATCTTTTGACTTTTTGCCCATACGACGTTTCTTGATTGCAATACACCTATTTGACGAACTTTAATTATCTTTGTTTTCACGCATTTCTGATGCTACATATTTTCACCTATCGTGTCTGTACTTTAGTTACCAGTATCTCTTTTGACTCCTGATGTGCCAATATCACTATTGTCATTAGTAATAACTGTTCCGCAGATTAACCAGCCTTATTAGGGCTGCAGCCCAGTAGGCTGTTGACACATAGCTCCTTCTCTCTCTCTCTCTGTATATTGATAGCTGGAATAAGAGGAAAATTGCATCCTAATACTGAGAGGATAACCCTTTGAGTATCAGAGACGTGTGTTCTATTACAGTATATTCTAGCTATATTTAGACGATATTATGCAGCTTTGGAAGGATCTGTGGTAGGTAAAAGGGTTGGTTGAGATAGTTTGAAGCGTTATTATGGCTAGAGGTCCTTCCTAAGCTGAATAAAATAGTCTAATACTTGCCAGAATATGATGAAAAGGACGTCCCTGGTACTCAACGGGTTAATGCGGTGGTGATTCTAGCATTACCTAAGTTACTGATTGTCCCTATGATGTATTAAGACCTTTCGTGCTATTTAGGTGTCAAGTTTTTTCCTGGCGAACGATAGTGGGCCTGAAACTTAGGAAGAACTGGCCTTTGGCCGGGACAATTTTCTACCGAAAAATGTACAAATTAATCTAGAAGAGGCATCTAATGGACGATTTTTTTTTTAATTTGATGGAGGTCTAGGGAAGAAACTAGAAAAATAATAACAAAATACATAAATTAGTAAATTAATAAGCCCATCCCCCCTTAATTCCAACAAGAAGCCAAACTGTAACTGTCTGGTACCAAACAACAACCATAACCACACTGTCTGGTACCAAACAACAACCATAACCACACTGTCTGGTACCAAACAACAACCATAACCACACTGTCTGGTACCAAACAACAACCATAACCACACTGTCTGGTACCAAACAACAACCATAACCACACTGTCTGGTACCAAACAACAACCATAACCACACTGTCTGGTACCAAACAACAACCATAACCACACTGTCTGGTACCAAACAACAACCATAACCACACTGTCTGGTACCAAACAACAACCATAACCACACTGTCTGGTACCAAACAACAACCATAACCACACTGTCTGGTACCAAACAACAACCATAACCACACTGTCTGGTACCAAACAACAACCATAACCACACTGTCTGGTACCAAACAACAACCATAACCACACTGTCTGGTACCAAACAACAACCATAACCACACTCACAGCTTTAATTTATCCTATCTTCTTCTTTATGGGGGGTGACTCGCTGCGGGTTCGTATCCTCCGTCCGCCCTCGGGGGCCTAGCCTATGTACTGGCTGTCTCCCTTAGTGTGTGTATTGTGTGGGGGTGCATGTACAGTACGTACAGTACATACATACATACATAACATTTTAAGACTGAGTGCTCCACACATAAGTGCAGTTTCAGTCTCTTGTCTTAATGTGGAATATATTGTACTGTTGGAATGGTTGTGGATGTGAATGTAGTCTGTAATCAGTGTAATCAGCTTGCTCATACTGATCAGGTGCTAGCATATATTATACTGTACAGTCACGAGCATAAATACTGCGACACCAACCACATAATGTTCACATCTTTGTCTCCAAAGGTATTGCAAAATTTTGTATTGAAACACAACTATTTCTGTATTTCATTCTAGCTACCGTCAAGCGATTTTATTCAGCTTAGTATAAACCCCTAGTGATGAAGGAGTTGACGTTATCTGGTTGATGTCGCAGCATTTATGCTCGTGACTGTACATCATTCTGTACAGTCAGAAACCGCAGTTTTTGAGACACCTGGATAGCTTGAACATTGGGACCGTATTGTTTCTGGACGACAGCCCACTTTAACTATCACAAGGCTGAACACGTACGAACACACGTTTCAACCCAATAGATGCTTCACTCAGTCTGCCATGTAAAATTATTGTGCTGTTGTTATGCTAAGATACAATTCATACTACAGAATATAATATAAAAATGACAAACATACCATAGTTTGATATATCCTCCTATATCTACATCAAACACGGATAGCTATTACAGAACTAAACATGTAAAGAAACACTAACAAACCGCAGCGAATGGAATGGCTTTCGTTGTGTGTGTTTGAGATTCATCAGACGTCATCCATAGTAGTTACTATTAAACAATTTTTTTTGTTTCTATATTCCAACTACTCCCTCTCGGGCATAGGCTGATAGCCTTTACACTCTACCGCTGAACACGGTGAGGCCCGTGAGGTCTTGTTCCAGCCTAGGGAGTGAGACATGCGAAGCACCTATTTCACAGCTCGAACCCAACTCCATCTCTGAAACTGCCTCGCCTCCGCGCCTCACAGTCTCACTCCCCAGGCTCGGACCCTCACTCTTAGAACGTCACCTATTGAGCAAGTAACTCACTAGGCATTGCCCCCCTGTAGCATATTTTGAATATGGGAATATTCATACAGTGCTATTTAATCAGGGAACAATGAGGGTATTTTGTTTTGGCATTTCGGTGTGCTGTGGTAATGCACTGAAACTAGGTACAGCACAAATTCCATCCCAATAATATCTTACCGGTACTCACATATAATTGATCCATTTTATATCATGCTATTAACCTTGCTGCACTGTGTAAACATTGCGATATATCAGATAATATAATACAAACATCGAAAAGGTATCTATAGCCATTGTCAAACGTAATATCACAATGCGATGCTTATATAGCCTTTACCCTTTAGAGTGTTATATACATTGTTTTACTAAATCAATACCGAATATATAAACCTATCAGCATCCGAAGCTTAACTTAGTGTGGTAATACATAATACCCCCCATGTATCACAACTGAAAACTCATTGGAGTTTCACAAATTAATTTCATAACCACATGATAACATGTAATAATATTGTTACATTGCATAGTTCGTTGTGTTGTATGTCCTGAAGCAGACACTTATGTTTTCAGTTCTGTCACCTACTGTAGAACATTATGTATATTACAAAAGTCATCGGTTCACTTACACACACACTCGACTAATCGTAATTAGCAATTTACGTCATAATTGCGATCGTTACTTTACACATCTGTTTATTACACACCAATGCAATATACACATTTACACTATAACACTGAATATCCTCTTCTTCGAAATGAATAAAAGTATGCATAACGTGGTCATTGGGGACATGGACATGAAGACAGCTCTCTAGGGGGTGGGGGATGAGAGAGCGAACTTAAACTACCAAATTTCGTAACAGCCAATGAAACGTTTAAGGTTGGAACTCGAGCCATTCTCGCGGGGCAGCGATTTGGAAGTACAGTAGCCTGTCTTTTCATTATGAATATCTTAAAACCTATGGTAATGTTCGTGTCCGTATTTATTGTAGATACGTAAGGGAATGTAATAAAAATAATTGTTTACGTAAATATATGAATGCGGATGATAGCATTGCAGCAGCATTATAATTTTACATGGCAGACTGAGTGAAGTATCTATAGGTTCGAAACGTGTGTTCATAGGTATGCGGCCTTGTGGTAGCTAAAGTGGGCTGTCGTCCAGAAACGATGCGCTCCACATGTCCAGGCCCTATCAAAGTGTCTCAGAAATTGCGGTTTCTGACTGTGTACATGCAACACTGGTCTACCTTGTGGCATGGACATTTTTGGACCAAAGGGTGATTTTGAGTGTATTTTTGGAACAGAGGCTATAGTCCAGAGGTAATTTTGGGTGTGTTTTTGGACCAAAAGTATAGTCCATGGGTGATTTTGGGTTTGTATGTGGACCAAAGGTATAGTTCATGAGTGTTTTTGGACCAAAGGCGATAATCCATGGGTGATTGGGGTGTGATTTGTTGGACCAGAGGCTATAGTCCAGGGGTAATTTTGGGTGTGTTTTTTAACCAAAGGCGATAATCCATGGGTGATTGGGGTGTGTTTTGTTGGACAAGAGGCTATATAGTCCATGGGAGATTTGGGGTTTGTTTTTTAACATGGGTGTTTTGGGGTGTATTTTTGGACTAAAGGTTATATATAGACCATGGGTGTGTTTTGGACTACAGGCTATGGTCCATGGGAGTGTTGTTTAGTCTTAAGGGGGGTGACCTGCTTTTTGTTATTTCTGTCCTTTTCTCTCTTTCTCTGGCTTGTATCCATTCGGCCCCATTCAGCCAACTATTTTAAGACGTTTATCCCCATCTAGGTGTCGATTTCTTCCTGGCGAGCGATAGCGAGCCAGCATTATATGAAGAAATCCGGCTTCGCCGGAGACATTTTTCTGTCGAAAAATGTACAAATTTAGCCTGCTGTCAAACAAAAATAAAAAATATGCTGGCTCGCTACCGCTCACCAGTAAGAAATTGACACCTGGATGGGGATAAACGTCTTAAAACAGTAGGCTGAATGGGGCCAAATGGATACAAGCCAGAGAAAGATAGAAAAGGACAGAACAAAAAGAGGTCACCCCCCTTTTCACTTTTTGGTCGATTTTTTCATGTATTCATTATTTTTCTAGTTTCCTCCCTAGACCTCCATTAAACTTTAAAAACAAAATCCATTAGATCCCCCTTGTAGATTAATTTGTACATTTTTCGGTTGAAAAATTTCCCGGCCGAAGGCCGGTTCTCCTTTTATTACAGGCTCACTATCGTTCGCCAGGAAAGAAATAGACACCTAAACAGCACAAAAGGTCTTAATATTGACAAATAAACGGGGTGAAGGGTCTTAAACCGTCAAACTAATGGGCCGAACGTCTTAAAATGTACAAAACAATGAGGCTAAACATGCGGGAGAAGGGGGCCGGAAAAAGCGGCCCATCACCCCTTAAAGGCTACAGTCCAAGGGGATTTATGACCATTAACCCATTCAGTACCAGGGACGTCCTTTTCATCATATTCTGGCAACTATTAGACGATTTTATTCAGCTTAGGAAGGACCTGTAGCAATGATAAGGCTTCAAGCTATCTCAACCAACCCTTTTAACTACCACAGATCCTTCCTAAGCTGCAGACTATCGTCTAAATATAGCTAGAATAACATATAGCACACGTCGCTGGTACTCAAAGGGTTAAGCTATCATCCAGGCATATGTTTGTAGTGTATGTGATTGTGTAGTCCATGTGTAGTTTGGGATTAACCCCTTCTGTACCGGCGACGTTTCTGTGTTTTATGCTAGCTAAATGTAGACGTTGTTGTGTAGTTTAAGAAGGAACTGTGGTAGTAATAAGGGGGCCAGACCTATGAGAGTTCCGTATGGAGCTCAGTGGTCTGGTTATAAGAAGGAACTGTGGTAGTAATAAGGGTGCCAGACCTATGAGAGTTCCGTATGGAGCTCAGTGGTCTGGTTATAAGAAGGAACTGTGGTAGTAATAAGGGTGCCAGACCTATGAGAGTTCCGTATGGAGCTCAGTGGTCTGGTTATAAGAAGGAACTGTGGTAGTAATAAGGGTGCCAGACCTATGAGAGTTCCGTATGGAGCTCAGTGGTCTGGTTATAAGAAGGAACTGTGGTAGTAATAAGGGTGCCAGACCTATGAGAGTTCCGTATGGAGCTCAGTGGTCTGGTTATAAGAAGGAACTGTGGTAGTAATAAGGGTGCCAGACCTATGAGAGTTCCGTATGGAGCTCAGTGGTCTGGTTATAAGAAGGAACTGTGGTAGTAATAAGGGGGCCAGACCTATGAGAGTTCCGTATGGAGCTCAGTGGTCTGGTTATAAGAAGGAACTGTGGTAGTAATATGGGTGCCAGACCTATGAGAGTTCCGTATGGAGCTCAGTGGTCTGGTTATAAGAAGGAACTGTGGTAGTAATAAGGGTGCCAGACCTATGAGAGTTCCGTATGGAGCTCAGTGGTCTGGTTATAAGAAGGAACTGTGGTAGTAATAAGGGTGCCAGACCTATGAGAGTTCCGTATGGAGCTCAGTGGTCTGGTTATAAGAAGGAACTGTGGTAGTAATAAGGGTGCCAGACCTATGAGAGTTCCGTATGGAGCTCAGTGGTCTGGTTATAAGAAGGAACTGTGGTAGTAATAAGGGGGCCAGACCTATGAGAGTTCCGTATGGAGCTCAGTGGTCTGGTTATAAGAAGGAACTGTGGTAGTAATAAGGGGGCCAGACCTATGAGAGTTCCGTATGGAGCTCAGTGGTCTGGTTATAAGAAGGAACTGTGGTAGTAATAAGGGTGCCAGACCTATGAGAGTTCCGTATGGAGCTCAGTGGTCTGGTTATAAGAAGGAACTGTGGTAGTAATAAGGGTGCCAGACCTATGAGAGTTCCGTATGGAGCTCAGTGGTCTGGTTATAAGAAGGAACTGTGGTAGTAATAAGGGTGCCAGACCTATGAGAGTTCCGTATGGAGCTCAGTGGTCTGGTTATAAGAAGGAACTGTTGTAGTAATAAGGGTGCCAGACCTATGAGAGTTCCGTATGGAGCTCAGTGGTCTGGTTATAAGAAGGAACTGTGGTAGTAATAAGGGTGCCAGACCTATGAGAGTTCCGTATGGAGCTCAGTGGTCTGGTTATAAGAAGGAACTGTGGTAGTAATAAGGGTGCCAGACCTATGAGAGTTCCGTATGGAGCTCAGTGGTCTGGTTATAAGAAGGAACTGTGGTAGTAATAAGGGTGCCAGACCTATGAGAGTTCCGTATGGAGCTCAGTGGTCTGGTTATAAGAAGGAACTGTGGTAGTAATAAGGGGGCCAGACCTATGAGAGTTCCGTATGGAGCTCAGTGGTCTGGTTATAAGAAGGAACTGTGGTAGTAATAAGGGGGCCAGACCTATGAGAGTTCCGTATGGAGCTCAGTGGTCTGGTTATAAGAAGGAACTGTGGTAGTAATAAGGGGGCCAGACCTATGAGAGTTCCGTATGGAGCTCAGTGGTCTGGTTAATCTTCTCTACATAATTAATAAATAAATAAAGTAATAAAGGTTAAGTGATATATTTTGAAGCCTGTTAATTCCTGGAGGCCCTTTTTCAACTGAATAAAATCGTCTACAAGTAACTAGAATACAATTAAAAATACATCGACGGTAAGTAAGGGGTTGTTGTTGTTGTTGTTGTTCCCCAGGCTGTCTGGCCGAACAGCCCCAAGGTCTCAAGCAAGGCCAAGGCCATAAACGAGCGCCCCCACAAAATCCTCCCTGTTTACCACTAACAAAGCCCGGGTGACCGAAGCCACTCCAAGGCAGGGAGCTGAGGAGGGTGCGGAAACGCCCGGGAAACCAAAGCCCCACCCAAGGCCCTGTGCCCCTCAGCAATTATGAAGGGAAGCTGAGGGGCAAGGGAAAAATGTGACGCTTTGGCTCTCAATCTGCCAACTTCTAGGTTGGCAGTAGGGAGGTCAATCCACGGAAAAGACGCCGCCACTTGAGATCTAGAAGATATATAAGTAAAAGGAACAGTCAGAGTAAGGTATGGGTATGGCAGAGATCGGGTTAAAGCTGATAGTGGGTTTGAAGCAAATGGGTGCTTTGGGGCCAAATGCTAAAGTTTATGTGTGTGTGTGTGTTTTTTTCTCTCACTTATAGTCAACTTTACCTAAACTAACATACATGGGTGACTGAGCTAGTGTCCTTTAAGGGGGATCACAGTTTTTGTGTTTATCTTTCACTCCTTCTCTCTTTGGGTTTTATCCATTCGGCCCCATTCAGCCTACTGTTTTAGGACGTTTACCCCCATGAAGGTGTCAATATTTTCATGGCGAGCGGTAGCGAGCCAGCATATATATATTTTTGTTTTGACAGCAATCTAAATTTGTCTATCGAGAAATTTTTCGATAGAAAAATATCTCTAGCGAAGCCGGATATCTCCATAAAATGTCTATCGAGACATTCTTCGATGGAAACATTTCTCCGGCGAAGCCGGATTTCTTCATACAATGCTGGCTCGCTATCGCTCGCCAGGAAGAAATCGACACCTAGATAGGGATAAGCGTCTTAAAACAGTTGGCTGAGTGGGGCCGAATGGATACAAGCCAGGGAGAGAGAGAACAGGAGAGAAAGATAAAAAAAAAAGCCGGTAACTCCCCTTAATATAATTCATATCCATATCCGTGCCAGATCGTATTATAATTAATTGAGTATATTCGACTAATAAAATGTAGTGGTGGTGTAGAACGGTATAATATGCATAGTCTATAACGGTGAAATATATTATGTGTGTGTGTGTGTTTTATAACCAGTCAGTAGGGACTGTAGGGAGGATTAGCAAGAGACACACAAAAGGAAAAAGAGGTAATAGTTCTGTTTGCATAGTTATAAGCTACGTTTGGATGAAGTAGAACATCTGTGGTTACTGTAATTATGTTCTGGATGTGGTGTCCCGAGTTCGAATCCCGGGAGGACCATATGCTTTCATTAATGTATTCAAGTGCATTAGGGTTTGTAATAGAGGATTAATGTTGAGAACGGGGTGTTCCTTAATACATGGAACTGCTGTAACATAATTTGACAAGTTTAATCCGAGGGATTTCTTGTGAAAGATGTTTTGACAGCATGCGTAAATAAACGAACCCTCAAGTATCAAAATACCGCCGCTTTCTTACTCTGCCCCCCCCCCCTCCCCCCTCTCTCTATCTCTCTCTCTCTCTCTCTTTCTCTCTCTCTCTCTCACATCGATATACCGACAACATATTACAGTGAGCCTCGGACTAACGAACTAAATTAATTAATCGTCCGCTAACCTGACGACCCTATAAGCCAATACGATAGTTGGGGATATTATTATGTACTGTGTGTGTGTGTCCTTTAAATGTGTGTCTGGATGTGTAAGCTTAACCGATGTATATTAATAGGCTCCGCTTGAACCCTACACAAAATACCCCCAATCGGACCTATTCCCTGTATAAGGGACAACCCACGAGTTATTGTATCTGTTGCTAATAAAAAAAAAAAAAAAAAAAATATATATATATATATATATATATATAGGTCTATATAATATATAGACCTATATATATATTTTTTTTTTTTTTTTTTCGAGAATAATTACATTATTTGGTTGTATATTATACAACCAAATAATGTAATTATTCTCGAGTCTCTTTATCCCCTGCAAAAGTCGCCATTATTTCCAGTCATTATTTTGGTAACATTCAAGGAGACTACATCAGGACTATTCTTCTTCTTCTTACCTCTGACCAGGTATAGGCTATCCTAGTGTGTACTAGCCTATGCCCCTTTGAAAGGACATTAGCATAACCTAACAACCTTACCTAACCTATCCTAGTATTATGGGTGGGGGCTGCCGCCCCCACACCCCCGCTATTTGACATCTTTGACAGATTTTTGGTGTATTTTTCTTTGAAATCAGGTTTTTTCAAGTTATCGATAATGAAAATCCTCCATGCAGACTATAATGAGAAAAATATGGCGATTCTATTGGTCGCTATTTTCCCTAATAAATTGTTTCTAATAAGGCGGATGTAGTGTCCTTGACTATTATCATTATTTTTACGCCCGCTGATTTAAAAAATTATGAGGCTGATCAAATTTTAGGAGGTCGAGCATTATCATGGCCATTTAATGATGGGGACCTCATTAACCCGGGAGCAGCGGGGAGACTCATAAGAGTTCCCCCGGCGCACTGCGGGGAGACTCTTAAGAGCAGAGCTTTTGAACGCGTACCAAAACCGCGCGTTAATAGTCAGGCGGCTGAAAATTGGTGTGGATATAGTACTACATGTCAACTCTCGATACCACCCCGCCAAACGCTCGCCCCGCACTCGTGCAAGCACCACCGCGCCAGTAACCACGCACTAGTCATGGAGCCCACACGTCCCTCACGCTCGCTCCCTGATGACACAACCAGCCCTCCTTCTGGTGGTGTTAGCCGCCGTGGAAGGCAGAGGGTGGCTGCCAAAGACCCTAGCTACCAGTACGACACGCCCTACAGCTCTGAGGACGAAACACCAGCACCCAAAGCACAAAAAACACGTGCAAGCAGGGCAATGGCACAGAGGTCATTGGTCTTTCGGGACACTGCCACCACGACCCAGGCCACTGCAACAACCACTACCACCACCACTACCACCACTGCCACCCCTGCCACCCCTGCCACCGGTACCAGCGACGCAGGAGGCCGCCCTAGGGCTGCAAAACCTGCGGGGGCAGGAAAAATTAAAGGCACGGGCGTAGGGAAAAGATCCTGTACGCCAGCCACAGTGCCCCTACCACCACCACCACCACCAGCCGCTGCCCCTGGCCCGGCTGCCGCCGCCGCCCCTGGCCCGGCTGCCGCTGCCGCCCCTGGCCCGGCTGCCGCTGCCGCCCCTGCTGCCCCTGCCGCCCCTGCTGCCCCTGCCGCCCCTGCCCAAGGAACAGGGAAGGGGAAGGGGAAGGGGAAGGGGAAAGGGAGAGGGAAAGCGACTGCTGGCCCTGCTGTCCCTGGTGGCCCTGCTGCCCCTGTTGCCCCTGGCACCCCTGCCGCCCCTGCCGCCCCTGCCCAAGGAACAGAGAGAAGGGCGACAGGCACCACCATCATCTTGCCATCAAGGCCACGCACCACTGCTGCCCCTGCCGCCGCCTCTGCCGCCGCCTCTGCCGCCGCCCCTGCCGCCGCCCCTGCCGCCATCTCTGCTGTCCCGGAAAACTCTGACACCATCAAAATATGCCGCCCTGCTGTTTGATGGTGATTCGCAGGACATTGGCAGCCCAGGTTTTGACGACGAAGCCCTAGCACGGGACCAAGGGTGGGGGGATTTGGGAGTGGACAGTGGGAGTGAGTCAGACGTCGGTGACGAAAATGAGGAAGGTCATCGTCTGTCTAGTGAAGAGGAGGGTGATGATGATGAAGTGCTGTATCGCGACCATGGAAGCGATATTTCAGACGATGAAGCAGACGCAGACGACATTCCGATCCCTGGCTTGCCTTCGTTCGATTGGTCTGACGGGGTCAATTTTGTACCTGACGTGCCCCAGTTCAATCCTGGGACGTCAGGAACAACTGACGACTGGCCCTGTGACGATCAAGCGAACGAAAGCGACTTCTTCCTCGCTTTTTTCGAAATGGAGGTAATGACGTACATCGTTGCCCAAACAAACGCCTACTACAGGTGGGTGTTTGGCAGATTGGACGTCCTTTCTCCAAAAGCGAGAATACGAGGCTGGGTGGATACGACTGTGGAAGAATTTATGACGTTCTTTGCCTTGTTGTTCCTCATGCCTCTGATCAAGAAGCATGTGTTGCAACACTATTGGAAGCACGACCCTCTCATCGCCACCCCAACTTTCAATAAGTTCATGACTCGTGACAGATTTTTGTTGCTGCTAAGATTTATGCACTTTGCAGACAACGAAAATCCTAACAGGATTGACAGGATATGGAAAGTTCGGAATGTGTTCACCATGTTGTTGGAGAGGTATAGGAAATACTTTTACCCCTTCCTCAATTTGGTGATTGATGAGTCGCTCGTGCTCTTCAAAGGACGTCTTGTTTTCAAACAGTATATCCCCTTGAAAAGGCATAGGTTCGGAATCAAGCTCTTCGTTTTGTGTGACTGCGAAACTGGAATAGTGCTTGACATGATCGTGTACACAGGCACTGACATTGACATACCGAAAGCCGCTGCCAATGACCCCATGGGCATGTCAGGTGCCATCGTCAGGAAAATGTTGGCACCTTACCTGGGCAAAGGCCACATCATCTACACTGACAACTGGTATACTTCTCCTGCTCTCTGCCAGTTTCTTCATGACAACCAAACGGGGTCATGTGGGACTGTCAGAAAGACAAGAAAGTTTATGCCAAAATTCACAGGTGATGTCATTCCTCTCACAGATGCCTCCTCCAGTGACACACCTTCAGAAGACGACCTGGCCCAGGAACACCGCGAGAGGCATGTGCGAAGAAAGCGACGAAAGGGGCAGAAATTCAAGCAGCTCGAGAAGTGTGGGAAAGTGATAGCCCTGAAGTGGAAGGATAAGCGAGACGTCCACCTGCTTTCCACCGTCCACACAGGTGCCCAGATGGATTCTGGCAAAATCCACTACCGAACCAGGAAGACCATCTACAAGCCCGACATGGTAGTGGACTACACCAAAAACATGCGCATGGTGGACAAGTCTGACTGTCAGCTGTCAGGCGTTGAGTGTCTGAGGAAGACTGTGAAGTGGTATCACAAGCTCTTCCTCCACCTTGTTGACATAACGATGCTGAACGCCTACAACTTGTGGTTGGTCAAAAAGAATATGGCCCCAAACCAGAAACTGAAATTCCGGGAGTTCGTTTACAACGTCTCATACCAACTCCTGGAGAAGTATGGCACCACCACTCACAGACGTACGGCATGGCGTGGGGATCACGTTCCTGACCGTATCCAGCTGGGTGTCGAAAGACACTACCCCATCAACACTGAGCTGCTTGGCACTCGTCACAGGCAGGCGCAGTGCACTGTCTGCAGCTCCAGTGTCAGGAAACCCCATGTCACAAAAAGAGTCACCTCAATGTGCGCAGAGTGCAAAGTTCCACTCTGCCTGGGTGACTGCTTCAGGGACTACCACACCTTCAAAAATTATTGAGTGTCGCCCTGCCCTGCCCTGCCCTGCCCTGCCCTGCCCTGCCCTGCCCTGCCCTGGACTCGCCCCGTGCCCTGCCCTGGACTCGCCCCCTGCCCAGCCCTGTCCTGGACTCGCGCCCTACCTTACCTGACCTGACCTAATTGATCACGCTACCTCATAATGTAACATATATATTATATAATGTATAAGTTCCAAAGATGTCCCTGTGATATAGCTTTTACATTATATAATTGTATGTTTCATTATTTAGTTTATAAGTTTCAAAGATTTACATGTAATATGCCTTATTTTTTTAGTATATCAATATATATGTTTGTTATTAGCCAAAGTCATGTGTATAATTATAATTATTTTCTTACCTCAAATGAATTGTACAAAAATAAATATGTTTCAACAAATCCTGTCAAACCTACTAAGATAATAAAAAAAAACAATAAAAAAAAAAACACAAGGTCATGTCATTGTATTCTTACAATATGATATATTCTATGAATATTTCATATTTATTGAATACAATGGCATGATCTTGTAAAAAAAAAAATTTATCAAAAATGTTCTAGACAATATAAAACCTTCCCCATAACCCCCTCCTGGATTCGATCACACAACCCTAGCACACTTTGAGTTTTCCAGTCCGCGACCTTACCAACCATGCCACAGGAGCTCATACCAAATATCACTCAAAACTTCGTGTCTACAATCGAAATGACAATATACAAAAAAAAATGAATTATCCCACCAATTTATGTTTGTAAATTGATGGGATTATCAATTATATCATGCCAAGGTTTATAAAAGTTTGTCTCTGTCAAGAATTAGTAATTATATAACTTTATTCTGTTCAAAATTGCCAAAACATTCAGCAAAATTGCCCCTCTCAGTGCGACTCCACTCATTTTCACACGGTCAAGCGGTGACCCTTGCCGCTCCCTTTATGCCCCAGCTACACCAGCCACAGCAGCTCTGTCTGGGAACAAAATTTATATAAATACAATAATGGATAAAATACTCTTCACAAATACATTTGTATTGTATAATATTGTAAATAAAAAAGAATAATAACTGTGTGGGTGTCGAAAATTGCTCAACCAGCTTTCTTATGTCTCGCCTACGCGCGTATATTGGATTATACATAGTCATGACTGTCATACAAATAATTGCAGTAGGTCTCGAATATACATTTAGATTGCATATTACTTGGAAATAAATAAGTAAACGTTTCTCTGGTGGCAATCTACCCTTTCGCAAGTGTAAGGAGACACCATTCTATATTTAGCCCTTTATCGCAAAAGGCAATCTGCACGTGTTTACTGACCACCGTCGCTGGTGGTCTATAATATAGTACTTTATTGACAGTCAATGGCCTACATGTTTCTGTGGTACTTCACATGTGTCTAAAATGCAATGTCTGCTTGCATAAAAATGCAATTCTGAAGTCCATTTATACGTACGACATACGCATGTCTCAGTTTCTATCTATCTCTCTCTCTCTCTCTCTCTCTCCATTCCTGACTCATGTTATTGTAAAACTCTTGGTGGCAACAAACACCAGACACCTGGAAGACTAGGTTCAAAATCCCAAGCATCCATACGCCTCGGGCGCCTTCACAATTGTCACACAGCTGGTTATCTATCTAGAGATCTGCCTGCCTTCCTTCTCTTCACGACTCACTCACTCCCTCCCTGCACCCCTGCATGCCTCCCTCCCTCCCTCCCACCCACCCACCCCCAACCCACCCTTTCAGGCTTCCGTCTGCTAGAAACACATTCACAATTTGCGTAAATATCGCATCAATTGGGCTATATGCGGTATATTCCTTGTTATATGGGACGCCTACATACGTACACGTCTTTATTATAGCATGACAGTGCTCTAAATACAAGATTTACGTGATATTTATGGCGTAACACACCCTCTCCCCCTTTCATTCCCAGCACAACTCACTCACACCTTGGTTCACGCATAGAAACTCTTTGATAATGTGCGTAAATATCGCATGAATTGGTCAATATGCGGTATATATTTTGATATATGGCACGTATACATACGTACAAGTCTGTATTATAGCATGACAGTGCTCTACGTACAAGATATACGTGATATGTATGGCGTAAACCACACTCTCAGCTCATAAATTGCCGCCAAACCTCCAACACATCTTCATTCCCGCCTAAAACTTCTCTTATAATTCCCTTATATATTGCAATTTTTGGTCACTATGAGGCATATTCATTGTTATATGGGTGGCCTACATACGTATACATACTCTACATAGCCTAAAAGGGCTCAAAAATGGATTTTTTTTTTTTTTTTTTTTTTTTTTTATGTGATTGAGGGAGGCAAAAGGCATAACTGCCTATAGCGAGTGCCTCCCCCATAGTTGAAAGAGTGACTGGGCCAAAATCAAGGGACATTCGAGCCAAAATGCCTGGACACACGGAGTTTGAAGCAATTTAAGTCATAGGAAGAGGGAAAGACTGATTCTGGGAGAGAGTTCCAGAGCTCAGATGTTGAGTAGAAGAAAGTTTGAGAGTAACGTTTCACTCTTGGGTTGGAGAGTTGCACAGAGTAGGGGTGGGATTGAGTTGCAAGACGGGTACCACGTGCCCTACGTAAAGGAGGTGGTATGCACTGGGATAGCTCTGAGGAACACTGATTATTATAGTAGCGATAGAATAGCGAGAGAGATGCAACATTGCGGCGGAGAGAGAGAGATTGCAGAGAGTTGGTGAGTGGACGGGAGTTAATGATACGAAAGGCCTTCCTTTCAACTTTGTCTAGGAGAGCGGTGTGAGAGGAACCTCCCCACACATGTGAACAATACTCAATACAAGGGCGCACTATGCCCCTGTACAGAGCAAGAAGCTGTGCAGGGGAAAAGAACCCCCTAAGGCGGTTGAGCACACCCAGCTTCTGGGAGGCTGCCTTAGCAAGACTGGTAATATGGTCCTTCCAAATGAGAGCAGAAGAAAAAGAGACACCAAGAATATTGAGAGAAGATGAAGGGTTGATTTTTGTATTGTTGAAGAATAAGGGATAGTCTGCTGGGAGATCCTGACGGGTAGATAGATGGAGAAATTGGGTTTTGGAAACATTAAAGTTAACAAGGTTTTCTCTGCCCCAATTGGAAATAGTATTTAGATCAGAATTTAAGAGTTCTATGGCTTCAATACGTTTGTCGTTGAGGGATTGCTGGCTGGGGCGTTCTGAAAAACTAATGGAGTAGTGTAAGGTTGAGTCGTCTGCGTATGAATGGATGGGAATTAAGGTACAGTTAAGGAGATCATTTATAAAAATTAGAAAGAGAATAGGAGATAGGACAGAGCCCTGAGGAACACCGGAGTTTATAGGGTGAGGAAGTGAACAATGGCCGTCCACAACCGCAGCTATGGAACGGCCGGAAAGGAAATTAGAGACAAAGGCACAGATGGAGGGATAGAAACCGAAGGAGGGTAGTTTAGAAATTAAAGATTTATGCCAGACTCTATCGAAGGCTTTCGATATGTCTAGTGCAATAGAAAAAGTCTCACCGAAGTCCCGAAAGGAGGATGACCAAGAGTTAGTAAGATATGAAAGAAGATCACCAGTAGAGCGACCCTTAAGGAAGCCATACTGGCGATCTGAGAGCAGATTATGAGAAGAGAAATGCTTAAGAAATTTGGAAGCAAGAATAGTTTCAAAAACTTTAGAAAGACAAGAGATAAGAGCAATTGGACGATAGTTGGAGGGTTGAGAGCGGTCACCCTTCTTTGGGACAGGTTGAATGTGAGCAAACTTCCAGCATGAAGGGAAGACGTTAGAGGATAGACAGAGACGAAAGAGTTTGCCTAGGCAGGGAGTCAGCACGGAAGCACAGTTTTTGAGAACAACAGGAGGAACACCGTCCGGACCGTACGCCTTATTAGTGTTAAGCCCAGAGAGGGTAGAAAGTACATCTTTAGAAGAGATTAGGATATTAGGCATAAGTAAGAGAGAGGAGGGCGGAGAGGGAGGAATAGCACCGGAATCATCCAAGGTGGAGTTTCTAGCAAAAGTTTGAGCAAAGAGTTTAGCTTTGTCAGAGGAAGAAGTGATGGTTGTGCCATCAGAGTGGGAAAGGGGAGGGAAAGACGAGGAAGAGAAATTGTTGGAGAGGTTTTTGGCTAGATGCCAGAAAGCTTGGGAAGAGCTAGAGTTGGATAGTTCAGTGCATTTATTATTGATGAAAGAGTGTTTGGCAAGTCGAAGAACAGATTTGGCTTGATTCCGGGCAGAAACATATGAAGAATGAGAGTCTTGAGTTTTAAGGCGTCGGTACCGTTTGAATGCTTCCTCCTTATTGCGGACAGCAGTAGAACAGGCGTGAGTAAATACGCGTGATAATACGCGGTAACCCACCCCCTCCTCCCTCTCCTTCTATCCCCTGCGCGCGTAAATATTCGGCAGGGAAATCTCGCCGCTCGATGACAATCTAGCCGCGCGGTGCCATTCGCTCCACATTTTTCAACTACGGACCGTTCCCCCACCCCCCCCAGACATTTTTTGGGGGGTCAAATATATATGGGCCGATGCACGCAAACATTCCCTACACGATGATGTACTTTTTATCGAAATTTGCAATAGGTCCCAAAATCATCATAGGTGCGCACAGTCTTACCCTGTAGAAAACCCCCTGTGCGCCGCGGAGAGGTTAAGGAGTAAGGGGCTTCTTTTTACTTACCATTTTTTGTTTATCCAGTGTTTTTTTTACATGTTTTTTGTTTTTTTTTATCCCGGTTCCTCTTGAAATTATTATGTTTGTTATGCCCTGTTTTTCTACAGGATTAACTTGGGTAATGTGAGTTCTAACTGACTGGGTATATAAGGCTGCATGCACAATCCAAGGTATGAGGAATAGAGAACACAAAATAAACACACGGTAACAAGACACACGATTACGTTTATTGATATACACACTTCTGAATGCTCGTGCAAGACAAATGATAGAATTGAACAACACTAGCATAAGTGGATCTGGATGGAGCCTAGTCTCCCACTTCCAACGTTCAGGTATTTATCTTCTGATCATTGGCTTTATTCACAAGTTTATATACTGGAGACCATCAATGTTACTTATAGATTCAAATTCACTGTTAGATTTCTTACTGGTAGCTCTGGTGCACAAGTAGTAGTTCACACACTAGATTAGACACGCGTATTTTAGAGCACGGGAATTCTAGTAACCTCAGGGGGTACTGATCTAAGTTTTATATTCTTATAGCAGAAACACATAGAACGCAAATCAGTGGGCGAACATTAGATATCACTAGGGTTTCACTTCTAAGTAATAATATCTGGATATGGGTAATTACGAGAGTTAATATCGCCTGTTAATTAATAAACACTGATACTCTTAGCACTTCCTAATGGAATGGTTATATAATTATGAATTATACTGGGGCAAAGATATAGCCACTTCATAGAAATATTAATAAGTGAATCTCTAAATAGCACTGTAACACTAGTACTGATAGAGTGAATCTTGGGTAGTATTTGATGGGTCTGGTCCTGGTTATCTTGCGTCCGTGATGTTGGGGGCTAACGACTGGTTCCGCAGCCGTCCAGATGGTCCATATGTAGGAAGTTCTCAAGTACGTGGACAGGTCCTTCTATCCAAATCTGCCACGGAGTCTGCTGGTTCTGGAACTCAATTCTCAGCAACCAACAATGAATAGAGCTCGAGTTCAACTCTGGTGACCAACCCTGGTTGGTGTCTAGCTTTCAACTGATTTTACTGGGGGCTGGAGCTGGATTTATAGGCTCGGTTTTGGACCCTGTAGGCCATAGGGATCTCGAGTTTTGATGGACTTATTTGAGCTCTCAATTGATACGGGAACTAGGTAAGGTGGTGATTACTGTTGTGGCACATGGCTATATGGAGCCTTCATAATGTGATATAACTGAGCCTTAGTAAGAGGTACTATTTTGGCTATACTGGAAGTATTTAGGGGAGAGAGACTGGATCTACTTTGCGAGGAGGATTGGGACAGCTGTGATAGGAGCGTCTCTCTTAGATTGTTCAATCTTCATTTTATGGTATAGCTGAGGTGCTAATTTAGTTATCAGAGTATGTAAGAAAGGTTAATGGGTTATTGTGGGTTAATAGAGGTTAGTAAAGGTGTTAGTCATACATGGTTAGTTCATTGATAGGAAGAATTCCTGTGCTACCTGGCAATGACCCGGAAGTCAAAACAGGGGTCAGGTATACCTCCGCAGGGGTCGGGGTCTCCCTCCTTGGGTGGGTAAAAAGGGGGAGGTGCGCGTCCTCGCTCTGTGATGGTCGCCCGGGTGGCTGTGGCTGGGGGCTTGCCATATTACAAGTGTTTGTAATAACCCTCTGTTTATGAGACAGATGTGGGTGTTCGTAATACTAAAACCGAAGGTGCCTTGACCAGCTGGTTTAATTGGTTGGGTTGTTAATTGCATGGTTTGTTGGATGTGGGGGAGACTGGGTTGCTAACTCTGCCACATTTATCTGGAAGTATGGCAATAGAAGTTAGTCACTGGCGAGGCGGCTAGCCTCGCACTGACGATCATTTGGTACAGGGTTGTGAATGGGTTGTGAGGGAATAGATGGCATGCAAAGGGTTAGTAAAGTTCTAATGGTGTTCCTTCCTACTGGGGGAAGGTCGGCTGGATCGGAGTATATATACAAAAGGTTTGAGAATGTTAGTAATGGAAAAGTTAAGGATATTCAGGGGGTGTGGTGGAGAGGCTAGGTTAGGAGGGAGTGGAGGAGCGTGGGGGGGGGGGGTTAACGAGAGGGAGAGGGTTAAGGAGGGCTACGTGGAAGTTTGACCCTAAGGTCTCTGGGCGTAGAGGTGGCATTAGCCTACAGTTGGTATCGTAGCCTGGGGGGTTAATGACAGGGAAAGTATGTCAGCCAAACGCTACAGGGGATGAGCAATATGTGGTGGTATATGAGTCTGGAAAGGATAGAATCATGTGGACTGTGGGGCTGGGAGGAAGAGGAGGTTAACTGTAGGTGTGTGCTTGACTGTGGATAAAAGTAGAGAAAAACATGGTGTATTATTACTCGTCAATACGAGGGGTTATGGACACTATTATTTGACACGATTTCTTGCTGATCTAGTTGTCCCTGGGAACTGCGTTTTCTATGAAATATAGACCAAAGAAAACGGTATTTTGTTATTGTTTCGTGGTAGATATGTGTCGAGACAATGGTAAAAAAAGGGTTATCTATACAATCTCTGGTTGGGGTAAGAATTAGAGTTACTGCATGGTGGCTAACATCTTCAGTCATTATCTCTGTCTAGGTCTTACAGGAATAATGGTTGTATATACAATGGTGTACCCGTGGGTATCATAGTTTCTTATCAATTATGACATGGGGGTTAACATATTACTTCTCGGATGGAAGAACATACATAGATTTATGGGGGCGGTTGGTCTTCAGAACTTAGTCTGGCAAGTCAAGGTATTTTAGGGGGTAAACATATTACTTCTCGGATGGAAGAACATACATAGATTTATGGCTGTCTGAACTGGTTGGCATTGGCTCAACCTAGGGACAGGGCATGGGTGTATTAAATGAATGTGTATTCATGTTCATCATTATGTAGGTAGAGTCTGGCGGGTAAGAGGTGTAGGACACGAAGCAAAATAGAGTAGTGTGGACTGTGGATACGAAGGAGGTGATTGGAAGATGTATAACAATTGTGGAAAAGTAAATGGAAGAGATGAACACAATGGCGGATAAAGATAACTAACCTAAGGATTGAATACATAGATTTATGGCTGTCTGAACTGGTTGGCATTGGCTCAACCTAGGGACAGGGCATGGGTGTTTTAACCTGGGAGGACCATACATAGATTTATGGGGCGATTGGTCTTCAGAAACTTAGTCTGGCAAGACAAGGTATTATAGGGTATGTTGATATTGACATCCTAACTTAGGGACAGGGCATGGGTGTATTAACTTTAAGGTGTATTTATGTTCATCATCATGTAGGTAGAGTCCGGCGGGTAAGAGGTGTAGGACACGAGGGGTAGTGGATACGCGAGGTGGGGGAGGGTTGTGAATTGTAAAGGGGGTGGTTTGAGGCTAGGCGCCGCGCCGCTCGTGACTTAGGATCTATCTATCTATCTATATGCTCAGGCCCAATCCCCATTTTGGGGGTAGCCGACTCAAGACAGAGCAAGAACAGGGAAAACACAAAAACAACATAAAACAAAAAATAAACACAGATAAAAAACACAAACTCACACACATCCAGGTCACCCAGGAGAAGACCCAGAGACCAGGGTTACCAAGGTCGCTCCAGCACTCCCCCGGCCCCTGACCACCCGGAGAGGTTCCGATCTCGGCAGGCAGACATGCAGCGGAGCCAAAGCCACAAGCCCTCCCACCACACTTCCAGGCACACCCTTCATATTAATCGTCCCCCCGGGCCAGGCGCCTGATGGACTATTATCTAGTCGAACTTGCGCCCGACCCCTTACTCCAAATGACCACGACCACGATGACTTAGGATAGTGACCCTTAATGCGCTGGACATAGGGGTGGCATTTCCCTACGATCGAACAGGTAGAGTGGTGTGTGCAGCGGGGCGTGAAGGATAAGTGGACAGAATGACCCAAACAGGGTACCACTGAGCATAGGGTCACGAAGCAAAATAGAGTAGTATGGATTGTGGATACGAAGGAGGTGATTGGAAGACGTATAACAATTGTGGAAAAGTAAATGGAAGGGATGAATACAATGGCGGATAAAAGATTAATTAACCTAAGGATTGAATACATGCATGAATGACGACATTATAGCCGTCGTCCTAATAAGATGTTGAAACCGGGTTGGTATGCACGTGGCACAATACGACACAAGGACAGTGCCGCTATGTCGTATCAATACTGGTGGCATACTCCGGTTAATATTATATATACACTTAGTTACTAGAAGAACAAGGCAAGGGGGGCGACTGAGCACGGGGGTACATATGTCTATACTCGTCATGGAAAGGGAGATACGAGGTAGCTTTCTTGCATCTCTCCTGATAATCGTCTGCAGATTGGTCATAGTGAGTTTATCCGAATTAACAGGCCTAAATCAATACAATAACTGGCATAGGGTTATCGGGTGTATAGAGTCGTGGTTAAAGGTTGGGAATCTATAGTTAGCGGATAAAACAACGGGAGGTTAGAGACAGAATTGCTAGAATTGGGGGGGACTATGATTGTTATAACTAAATACAGGGCTGACGTAATCACGATCTGATTTGGTGTGAAATGGAAGCTAAGGTGTCTTAGATCGCCTCGAACCTACACAATGAAAGTGTTATAGCCTGTATGGTGGTTACATAATTAAATACATACTTAGGTGGTACATCAAGAATATCAGTGAGTAAAGTATTGTGGTTTGTATATTAGAAGACTGTGATTGAGAGACGTATAATATGTGGAATGAATTGAGAGGGAGAGAGAGAGACCAAATCGGGAATGGAAAAGGGGCCTGGGATCTCGTTGGGGATGGGAGTTTCGCTCTCAGGATTTTCGTTCCTGTGGCTCGTTAGGGTTAGAGGTTTCGCTCTCAGGTTTTGCGTTCCTGTGGTATTTTAATGTTCCTTCCAACAACCAACTATACTCCTAAAATCGATTAATGAAATTTACAAACACATGTGGCAGTACGTGGATTCGAACCCAGGACGCTCACACCGAAAATCAACACCTTATGCATCGCACCACTAAGACAGTTACAGGCTCGCCAGGAAAAAAATCACCACCTAAATGGCACGAAAGGTCTTAAAATTGACAATGCACTGGGGCGATAAGTGTTAAAATCGTCAAACTAATGGGCCAAACGTCTTAAAATCTCAAAACCATTGGCGCTAAACACGAGGGAAAAAGTGGTCGAGAAAACCGGCCCATCTCCCTTTAATCTTTTTTGTCTTGTAATTATATTTTCGTTTATTTATTCTGGCTCGTTTTTTGCATCCTTTGATCCACGCCCCCCCCCCCCCCTCTTACCTATTAATTTTCCTGTCGTCTATTTTGTTATTGCATTATTCAGTTTTCATGTTTTAGTTGACCCTTTGAATACCAGCGACGTGTGCTATATTATATTCTAGCAATATTTAGACGATATTATGCAGCTTAGGATGGATTTATGGTAGTTAAAAGGGCTTGTTGAGATAGTTTGAAGTCTTATTATTGCTAAAGGTCCTTCCTGAGCTGAATAAAATCGTCTAATAGTTGCCAGGATATGATGAAAAGGACGTCCCTGGTACTGAATGGGTTAAATGTTTCCTACCACGGGGGAGAAAAGAATCCAGAAAAAACAACCAATACCCCTTAGGACCTTTATTAGCTAATATGGTAATGAAAAACTGGACTAGGTATCGAACCTTGAGGGATCTGGTAAGAAGCGCAGACTCGGAGCAAGCTGGCAACCCACGGCGTGAGTGTCTGACTGTCTGAGTGACGCTTGGGACTTGGGACAATGGGACGTGACTACTGACTTCACGCGAGACGTCAGTGTGCATCAAGCAGTGGAGGAGGGACGTTCGTAGCCGCGGTGCGTACTGCCATAACTTAAATGGGTGTGTTGGTAACTTCACGACCTTATTTTAAACATCTTTACTCTACGTTAAAGACATATACACATGATGGAAAGTTACGGTAAGTTTGGTGAAGCTACCCTCGATGCCGACATGAAAGTATAAGGAAAAGAAACATACAATTCATAGCCTAGTGAAAACATTGTGCTCCCAGAAAAAAAAGTGTGGAAATAGGCTAAGTGAGCGCGAGTAATTTGGCAAGTAATACGCGAGTGTGAATAATATAACACAGGAATATGTGTTAGTAGTTATATATATGGTTAGTGATTAATGACTTGGCAAATATAAAACTACACTCATAAATCATTATAACTATGATATTTAGCTTATTTGCTACTATCAGTGTGAAATTGTAATTGATATAAATAATAAATTGTGTCAAATTGTGAACATTATCTTGTGAATTCTCAAGTCCTTAGTTTGGCTTGATCAGTGTTTCAAAAATCTTCGTACGAAAATCGGCATCAGAAGTGTTCCTCAGAACCTCAGCGTGGAAGAAAGTGTACAAGCGTGTTTTCAAGTGTTCCTCCACCTATTGAAGAGGTATAATTGTGAAAGCAAGTGTACGAGCGTGTTTTCAAGTGTTCCTCCCCATATTGAAGAGGCATATTCGTGGAAGAAAGTGTACCGGTACTAGAGTGTTTAAAGTGTCCCTGCACATATTGAAGACGTATAGGCCTATGAAGAAATGTGTTTCAAGTGCTCCTCCACATATTGCAGAGGTATATTCTTGAAATAAAGTGTACGAGCGTGTTTTCAAGAGTCCCTCTACATAGCCTATTGAAGAGGTATATTCGTGTTTTCAAGTGTTCCTCTACATATTGAAACGGCATTACTGGATTTGACCACCCTAGGCCACCCTAATTTTGGATTTACTGATGGAAGGATCGTATGGATTATCTGCTCCGAAGAAAACAATAACTACAAATATAAGGTAAATTGTTCGACTCTTGGTATTCTCTAGGTCACATACCTTTATTTATCATAATATTTACCCCAATATTCTGAATCTAGGTTATTTATACAATAATAATTATTAGTAGTATTAGTAGGCCTAGTAGTATTTGTGTTATTGATACTGATATTGTTAAGTACCGGTATCGTACGGCATATACTATTTATCTGAAGAATATATATATATATATATAGTATTATGTATATGTTATAAATATACGTGAGCTAATAAATGTTTAAATACTCTCAGCCGGGATCGAACCTCCGACATTCAGAACGAGTGTCCAAGCTTTTAATTCACTCAATTTACTACACCACGCCTTGGTGTCGTAGATTAAAAGCTTGGACACTCGTTCTGAAATCTGAATGTCGGAGGTTCGATCCCGGCTGGGAGTATATATATATATATATATATATATATATATATATATATATATATATATTGGGTAAATCTACAGTTATACTACCCCTCCCTCACTACCCCCCACCACCTCCCCCCTTCAAAACACGCCTTTTAGCGTGGTTTTGGATGGTTCAGCAGACGCGGATACTGGAACAAACTTATTTTGATAAAAAATTATCACCAACCAGATAAGAGTTTGGTCAATACAGGAGGCGCTACAATATAGGTAGCAAAATTCTAATGGTAGTTTTGGGTTCCTATCATCATATGCTTCATTTCTATATACTTTTTATCCCCGGGAAAAAAAGAAAAAAATCTTGGGATTTTTCATTTATTTTCTTGGGATTTTTTGTTTTGGTCATTAACCTAACCAAAAAACCTAACATAATAACCCCCAAATACATTTAAGTTAGGTTAGGTTAGGTCTTTTGGTTAGGTTAATACAAAAAAAAAAAAAAAAAAATCCAAGAAAAAAATAAAAAACCCAAGATTTTTTTTTGTTTTCCCCTGGGGATAAAAAGTATATAGAAATGAAGCATATGATGCTAGGAACCCAAAACTACCATTAGAATTTTGCTACCTATATTGTAGCACCTCCTGTATATTGACCAAGAGTTTTTCAGGTAGGCCCCTAATTTGTTGTTGTTTTTTAATTTTTCTTTGATATACAGTGTTGTTTAATACCGAGGACCGTCGCATTTTAGTATTTTTATTATTAACCTAACCTAACCTAACTTAACCTAACCTAACCTAACTTAACCTAACCTAACCTAACCTAACTAACCTAACTAACTTAACCTTAACCTAACCTAACCTAACCTAACTTAACCTAACCTAACCTAACCTAACTTAACCTAACTTAACCTAACCTAACCTAACTTAACCTAACTTAACCTAACCTAACCTAACTTAACCTAACTTAACCTAACCTAACCTAACCTAACTTAACTTAACCTAACTTAACCTAACTTAACCTAACTTAACCTAACTTAACCTAACCTAACCTAACCTAACTTAACCTAACTTAACCTAACTTAACCTAACCTAACCTAACTTAACCTAACCTAACCTAACTTAACCTAACTTAACCTAACCTAACCGAAAATAACCTGTCTCGCAACCGGTCTAAACCCAGCTCACGTTCCCTGTTTATGGGTTCGCGAAGGTTTGTAATACTTCAATGTATCTATTTCAAGTCAAATATACATTTCCGCGCATCATCAAACCATACTAAGTCTACTACTAATAATATTAACCAATTAGTACCAACAGAATAGCGACAAAATAGGGGTAGTATAACTGTAGATTTATCATATATTGTACTACCGGTACCCGGTATATTATATATTTACCGTATACATTTAATCTAGTTTACGGTAAATATGTAGAGTTACTTATAGAATATACCCTTAAAACCAAGCCAAATCTATGAAAATATAATATTGTGTCTTAAGATTGAATTTTCGGATAATTGTGTACTGGTACCGGTACCTAAACAATAAATACATAATATTTGGTCATTGTGATCATTTGGACCAAACTCAATTTCCCCATTCTGTTATTTTCAATATCATGGACTACAGTAGACCTGGACTGGACACGAAAATGGAACTTTGCAGTAAGGGACCCAAAATCGGAGAACGAACACCCAAGTTCGAACCTCGAAACCGCGAGAATGTCACATTTTCGCGGTTTCGAGGTTCGAACTTGGGGGTTCGTTCTCCGATTTTTGGTCCCTTACTGCAAAGTTCCATTTTCGTGTCCAGTCCAGATCTACTGTAGTCTGTCAATATACAGTATATCTATTTATGTATTTATTTTTATTTATAATGTTGTAGTAATTATAGGGAAAAGGGTAGCACCCATATTGGTCATATATTTTCCATGTTTATTCTTCCAGCTGTTGATAAATTAATGTGTTCATGGTTTTATTTTTTAACTCCAATGTGGCATGGGCCTACAAGAAGAGATGGGGGGGGGGGTTCCTTATCATTAAGTTAGATAGACAAGGGTCTCCAGGGTGAGTGAACTGTGCTGCGTAATATGATTGGGCCGAATTGAGAATCAGATGGGACGAGTCGGCAAAGGGCTGAGCTGGCCGTTAATTAACCCTTTGAGTACCAGCGCGTGTTATATGTGATTCTAGCTGTATTTAGACGACATTATGCAGCTTCGGAAGGAGCTGTGTTAGTTAAAAGGGTTGCTTGAGATAGTGTGGGTAACATTCAAGGAGACTACTGCAAGACTCTTCTTCTTCTTCTTCTTACCTCTGACTGGGTATAGGCTATCCTAGTGTTTACTAGCCTATACCCCTTTGAAAGGACATTAACCTAACCTAACAACCTTACCTAACCTAACCTAACCTAGTATTATAGGTGGGGGCTGCCACCCCCACACCCCCGCTTTGACTTAGATTTTTGGTGTATTTGTCTGTGAAGTGGGTATTTTTCAATTTGTTGATAACGAAAATCCTCCATGCGGACTATATGGAGAAAAATATGACGAATCTATTGGCGCCTATTTTCCCTAATAAATTGTTTCTCATAACGTCGCACTACTGTCCTTGAATATTATCATAGTGTGAAGCTATATTATTGTAGTAATTGTTAGGGGTCACTTGAAACATGCTATGCTTACAGGTACGGTACCGGTACCTACCCGATAGCACTATCGTTAGTGAGTGATATTTGTATTTTGTACTATTGTTATTATCTTGTCAAGTTGCAAATTTGATTTTGATGGAACTTTTTGACACTAAATGTAGTTTCTTTATTCATGCAGATTTTAGTAAAATTTACCAGAACGTCCCCGACTTCCCAAATTGACTAATTCCTTGAACGTGACGACAGTGCGTCGTTATGTGTGTGATTAGTTGGTATTTATCAAGGAAACCGGCCACAAATTTTTTTGGAAATTTGGAAGTCACCCATTAAATGAACATAGCCTATACATCATATTAATATATGTTTCAACTTTCGGAAAAACCGTTTTCAATTACTTTGAAAAAAAGTTAATATTTACCTCCTGTTATCCACAGCCAAAACTGAAGATTGCGGAGTACATACCGTAGACTTCATTCATTTTTTTTTTTTTTTTTTTTTTTTTTTTTTTTTTTGCGACCGACCGTCAACCTTTTATTGGACATATATGGATGGAGTCATGAAAGAAATACTATCAAGAGCAGTGGATGTTGGTGTATCACTGAAAAGGGAGGGAATTGAGTGGAACTTACCTATACTGCTGTTTGCGGATGATACAGTTCTGATGAGTGATAATGAATGGGAGTTGCAGGGTCTGGTAAATGAGTTTGGAACAGTGTGCGAAAAACTGAATTTGAAGGTAAATGCGGGGAAGAGCAAGGTTATGGTCTTCGAAACGGGTGAAGTCACAGAGTGTGAGGTGAAGCTGAACGGTCAGGCTATGGAGATCGTCAACTCTTTTAAGTATCTGGGCAGTGTGTTGAGTAAAGATGGGACTATGAATGAAGAAGTGCGGGAGAAGGTACAACAGGGAAAGAGGGTTGTAGGAACGCTAAAAGCAGTAACAAGAAATAGGGTGGTCAGTATGGAAGTGAAGAAGTCCTTGCATGACAGTGTGGTAATCCCGACACTGACTTACGGAAGCGAAGCATGGACGTTGGTTGAGAGACTCAGACCAAGAGTGAGAGCAGTGGAAATGAATTACTTAAGGAGTGCGTGCGGAGCTACATGGAGGGATAGACCGACTAATGAGGAAATAAGAAGGTGTGGTGTGCAGGTAGATGTGCTGGAAAGTGTGAAAAGGAACAACTTGAGATGGTTCGGCCGTATGGAAAGCGAGAGAATGACTAAGAGGGTGCACGAGAGCGAGGTGGAGGGACAGAGAGGGAGAGGTAGACCGAATGAGAGGTGGAAGGATGGAGTGAGGAAGTACATGAACGAAGGCGGTGCTGGTTGGGGGGAGGGGCGTCGACTGACTGGGGACAGAGGTGCATGGGGGCGGTTCGTTCGTGGCCACCCCTTCGGGGATCACGGCGTCAGGCAATAGATAGATAGATAGAACCTTTTATTAATTACATACCAAACCAGCGGGGGTGTGGGGGCGGCAGCCCCCACCTAATAATACTAAGTTAGGTTAGGTAAGGTTGTTAGGTTAGGCTAATATTACCCCTTATTTTCGTCTTTTTCCCCTCAATTTCCCTGTACTTTATAGCCGTCCCCACTATCGGGGGCCGTATCTTAAGATTGTTGGATAATGGGGAAAACGGTTTTTCCGAAAGTTGAAACATATTAATATGATGTATAGGTTATGTTCATTCGATGGGTGACTTCCAAATTTCCAGGAAAATTCGTGGCCGGTTTCCTTGATATTTTCCGATTAGTTTGCGTGGGAACCAGATTAACTTGCGCATGTAGTAGTGTACACCCTATGTGGTGGATTGTGTTCTTTTATTTATAAATTATTAGTTTACTTAAGCGTTGTTTCGATTTTGATTAGTTATTGTCTTTTTACTGTGTTCGTGTATACGTTTTAGTTTGTTTATTTTGCAAGTTTTACATTATAAATTGCTAGAAGTCCTTCCTAAGCTGAATAAAAACATCTAGTAGCTGCCAGAATGTGATGAAAAGGAGGTCACCGGTACTGTAAGTGTTAACCAGTGGGATTTGCCTTTGGGACCCAGTTAGCTTTCTGCAGAGTTCCGTTTTCTCGTTTCCCAATGTTCACCACGGTACCGGTATAATTATATGCTATTGTACCGGTTGGCTACCTGGGCCTATCGTGAGCCGCTGGCCCTCTGTACAGTTTTCAAGAATACAGTCCAACTCGGCCCATTATATACTAACTCGGCCCACATGGCCCATTACCAACTCGGACCACAACCTAATACCAACTCGGCTCATTAAATACCAAGTCGGACCACATGGTCTAATGCCCTTGCTTATTGTCTTTATTTTAGACTACTCTACCAATCGCGTAGGCTAAATAAACAGACTTAAAACAATAAAATAAACAGTTTATTATTAGGCAACAGGAGTCTGTGATCAATTATAATATGTGTATTTGTATACATAATCTTTATACAAAACATTAGTTAGTTTAAGAAGGCCCTCTAGCATTCAAACATACACAGCAACGTGGTGAGACACCGCTTTAAGTAGATTCTTAGCCGATCTTTCTCAGCGGTTATATTCATCCCACAGTTTGACTTTAGTTCCCCTGATTATTAAAGTCTGTCAACGTTACGTGTTAATCTGTTTCAAATCAGTGTATCATTGAATTTGGTGGGCCTACTTACAGTATATTAACTCAAACCACTAAAGTTTGAATCCATTGTTCAAAACATTGATTAAAGATTTGCAAATATATGGGCCGAGTTGGTAATGAAAGACGGGCCGAGTTGGTAATGCAAGACGGCCCGGACAAACTGGATTTTAGGTCACGTATGGGTTATAATGTTCTAAATGTGTATTATAGCTTTGTCATAGTATTAGTCACCGCAATATATGTCTTTACCGCTGCATCTTAAATTAATTTTCCTTAGACTTTGTGGGTTAAATAAGGGTGGAAGGAAAAATGGCGGCCATCTTGGATCAGCTGAGAACTAATATTATTCAATTTTTGTTTGCCTTATTTTTAGTATTTTGTCATATTCTATATCAATGCTAACCCTGCGGGGGTCTGGGGGCGGCAGCCCCCAGGTTAGGTTAGGTTGTTAGGTTAGGGTAATGACAATATGGTTTTAGGGGGCATGTTTTAATATTGCAAAATAATGGGTAAATATGAATTTGCAGAAGGAAAAACACCTTAAGACACACTAATCAACGAAGGAACTGACGAGACAAAGGATTACCGGTACAATACAAAAAACACGTACCGGTACGTGACCTAAAATCCAATTTGACCGACGGCCCGAGTTGGTAGTAAGTGGGCCTAGTTGGTAATCTTAGATGGGCCGAGTTGGACAGCTCGGACCATTGCCAGCTCGGCCCTTTGTCAACTCGGCCCACGTGAAGATCAACTCGGCCCATTCAGTAATACCAACTCGGCCCACCATATAGAACCTTTTATCTAACAATGTATCAAAAGTGTTCGAGATCTTGTTCTTGTTGATGTCTAAGGCCCAAGGGCGAAGGTGAAGGTATTGATGGATAAGCCATCACAACGGCACCTCGTAGCTACTATTTCCTCGGACGCGAAGTTTTTGAAATGCTTCAAAATCTTCAACAATTTGCTTCACCGACAGTTCACCAGAAACTAACTCAATCGCTCATTATTTCATTATATAGAAAGACCATTACTGGACTGACGGGAACATTTGTTTTTTCTTGTCTCGTCAGTTTAACCCCTAGAGAATCGAGATGTATTTGTGATAATTTGTGAGAAAATTTATAGTTTTTATTGTATTAATTCCCACATATCTTTCTTAAGTTGCTTATAACGTCTAATGCGAGCCAGAAAGTATAAAGCTTCAAATAGTTAGTGGTTCAATTAATAATTAATCTCTTTCGATTCAGAAAGATCTGTAAGATTTAAATGGGTAAAAACCATCACAATTATTTCAAAAATTATCACATATTCATCTCAATTAAGAAGTGGTTAAACTTACGAGACGAGAGAAAATAATAATATATGTATGTTCCCGCCAATCCTCAAGCATGATGAATCAGACGAATTGATGGTAGCCTACCGATGAAAAGGTGATACTTCCGAAACTTACATCATCATTGCATTATAGTTATAAGATAGGCCTAGTTCAGTGGTGTATGCATTATAACTTCATTTTTAATGGGTAGACGTTCTTTCTAAACAGTGTGGGCCGAGTTGGTTGGCAGAGTTGTTTATGGCTGGGCTGAGTTGGTGGGCCGACTTGGTTGCGGGTGGGCCGAGATGGGGATGGGCCGAGTTGACCCTACCCCATAGTGAACGGTGGCAAATGAAACTCACTGACTGGATTGAATTTCAGGCCCACCATATGCCGGTAATCCCAAAACCTTTCGTTCCCATGTAAGAATAGTTCAAAATATAGTGTACCACCAACTACTGGCCGTGAGTGTACTGTTACTTGTAATTTGAGTGGCTTGTGTAAACGTACCGGGTAAGCCCTTTTGACGAACTACGGCCATAGGGAATTCACGGTACCATACCGTACTGGTAGCTATAGAGTACCGTATAGCCTACCGTACCGTATATCCATGTGTCCAGGCATTTTGGCTCGAACATTCCTTACAACTCTGGGGAGGCACTCGTCACAAGCAGTTCTGCCTTTTGTCTCCCTCATCCACATAGACAACAAATGTATGCTCATTTGACATAGCCTACACGCAGTCAAACGAATATTTTCCTATTATTCTTGTTCCTATTTATATTTCTCCGATGTCTCTTTATTGCCCTCTCACACCCACCCACCCTCCACCACTACTACTACCTTAACCACCACCCCGCCCTCCACCACCACCAACACAACTACTACCGTCACTCCCACTACCACCACAATTACTACCCCCCCCCCTTCCCTCTGCCCCCACCACTACGTCAACTCATGCGTGAATCTCTTCACACCCCTTGCCTTTTTCGCCTGACAGTAAAATAGGTTACGGGTGAAAAGGGGTTTTCGAATCCTCCAACCCTTCAACCCATAAAAAAAAAAAAAAAAAAAAAAATCATGCGCGGATAAAAGTTGTTCCATTTGTTACCAGATATTTGAATGGATTGTGCTCGAATTGGATTATTACACCGACTGCCCATATATATTTTGTTCATTCTCATTTTTTCCCGGGTCCCTTTTATTGGTCAGATTTTTCTGCTTTCATCATTCATCTTTCGTGTTGGTTTTCATGACTTGCTTTCTATGTCCATTATTTTCTTTCCTGTGTCCTCTTCTTATATCGCCTCCCTTCATTTAGCTAATTTTGTGTTTGGTGTATTTTGTATTCATATTGTTTTGTTTGGTCATATACCTTTCTTTTTTTCTGTCTTCTATGTCCACCTTTTTGTTCGCTTAATCCGGTACGATATCACACGAGCGCTTTTCCACTCAACATTTATCCTCAACCACTGGTCTGGCAGCTTATGTGGTCAACATAGCCTATCAAATATTTCGGTTGCCTAAATTCATCTACCATCAGTCTAGCTTCCGATACCAGTGCAAAATAGTCCAGAAATGTTGCCAGACAAATGTTGATGATCGAATGTTGACTATAAAAGCTCTCGTGTGATACCGTACCGGCTTTAGTCTCTTACCATTTGCATAGGCCTAAACGAGATACCAGTAAACTATCTATATTTCTATCTATCTGTTTATCTGTATCTATCTATGTCTATATATCTATCTATCCGTATATATATAGTATTATACTATTTCTCCCATTTCTGGCATTCACGCTTTTCCTTTCATATTATTTGTTTACATTTTATTATTTATTTTGTTATTTAATATTTATTTTATTATTTATTGTTATTATAATTTTATTAAGTTTTCTTATTTGTTTACGTTTTACCGTATGTGTGTTTCGTTCGTTTTGTTATTTAGCTTCCATACGGCTCAGTTATTGTTATTTAGCTTCCATACGGCTCAGTTATTGTTATTTAGCTTCCATACGGCTCCGTTATTGTTATTTAGCTTCCATACGGCTCCGTTATTGTTATTTAGCTTGCATACGGCTCAGTTATTGTTATTTAGCTTCCATACGGCTGTTATTGTTATTTAGCTTCCATACGGCTCAGTTATTGTTATTTAGCTTCCATACGGCTCAGTTATTGTTATTTAGCTTCCATACGGCTCAGTTATTGTTATTTAGCTTCCATACGGCTCAGTTATTGTTATTTAGCTTCCATACGGCTCAGTTATTGTTATTTAGCTTCCATACGGCTCCGTTATTTAGCTTCCATACGGCTCAGTTATTGTTATTTAGCTTCCATACGGCTCAGTTATTGTTATTTAGCTTCCATACGGCTCAGTTATTGTTATTTAGCTTCCATACGGCACAGTTATTCCCCCCTCTTTTTCACGGCTATTTTACATTTCATTTTCAACTTTTGTCTTTGTTATTTTCCCTGCACTTTGTCTTTATATATATTTTCACATTTCACTGCCTTGCTCTCGCTGTTGGGCATATTCCTTTTATATAACCGTATTATTTTAACTATACAGTATATATATTTGTTTTTCTTTGTCCTTGTCTTTATCTGCATCTGTTAGTTTTGTCTCATGTTTCTTTTCGCTATTGTTATTCAGCATTCTTCTTTTAGCTGTGTATATTATTTATTTCGGTTTTCTTAATCACCGGCTGGCTTTCCTTGTATTACTATTTGCAACTTGCATTCCCTGTCACACACACACACACACTCACTCTCTCACTCTCTCTCTCTTTCTTTCCTTGGAAACGGTTGAAAGCTAGAGCTGAAGAAGTTTATCATTAGTAAGATTAGGCCTAACTGTTACCGGTAAACAACTACCGGTACCGGTACCGTATGTGAAAGCTTATCAACGAATCGATTATCGATAACATTATTACCGGTACCATTAGGGTTTTCTACAGTATAACTAATGTGTAAATTCATGCTCATTATTATCGTTACAATAATTATTATCATTAGTTCATTACCATTATCATCATTATTTGTCCATATTAGTACCGGTATTGTAATTAATATAATTGACTTAATCATTCATAGTCTTCGCCATCATCATTATATCATAGTCATTAACATCATCATCCATATGCTTCGTTATTATCATCAGTCATCATCATTATCATCAGTCATAATTATCATCATAGTATCTTCATCATTATCATCATCCTTTTACTTTTTTCATCACGTTCTCTCCTTCCTTCTCATCCCCCAGCTCGTCCCATAATTCAATCAGCCCAAGCCTCTCCCTCCACCACCACCACCACCACCCAAGCGGTGTATCAGGTTACCTGTTGGTTTTATATATAATACCTAACGTGCCCACCCCACCTCCACCCCGGATGCCTTCCAAGCCTACCCACTAGTAGTCCAGTATTTGTTTTTTTCCATGTGAGTGAGGGAGACAAAAGGCAGAACTGCCTGTATCGAGTGCGTCTCCCAGAGTTGAAAAAGTGACAGGGCCAAAATCAAGGGATGTTAGAGCCAAAATACCTGGACACACGGAGTTTGAAGCAATTTAAGTCATAGGAAGAGGGAAAGACTGATTCTGGGAGAGAGTTCCAGAGCTCAGCAGTTGAATAGAAGAAAGTCTGAGAATCAAGTCCGCTAGATACCGTAGTAAATATATGCCGAGAATCGCTAGAATAATGCCACAACCTCTAGAAATCCATCTAAAATGGGTCAAGTCTGCAGAATCTCGCTAGAATTCATGCTGCTAGATGCAAAAAATGTGCCTCTAGAATAATCGAATACCTCTAGATCTACCAGGAAAGTATTTTTTTTTTTTTTTTTTTCTATGTGATTGAGGGAGGCAAAAGGCATAACTGCCTATAGCGAGTGCCTCCCCCATAGTTGAAAGAGTGTGTTACGACCGGGCACTCGGGTACACTAGGGCTCTTACACAGGACTCGAGTATGGCTCGCTGCCACAACGGAAACACACGATCCCAACCCCAGAGTACTGCCAGCCGAACAAAAAACGCCACTACCCTCCAGAGTTCTATCTGCTATAACGGGGTATACAAGAACTCGGTACTAGCGTTTCACACAACAGACTAATAACAAGACGGGAGTTATCTAGTCTGGTCAACAATCAAACAAAGAAGAAAGTACTACAACACTAAAGAATAGTGTTGGCCGAAGCCGAAGTAATCCACCCTTGAACTAAGAACTTAAGAAGTCCTCCACCCTCTACTTCGGATCGGCACTATTACGTTACGTTAAACAATAGTCCTCGAGCATCAAGCAAGGAATCTTCTGATAAGTTAGATGCTTCTCGAATACTCATAAGAAGTAAGTATCGGATTTTGAACAGCAATTTAATGAATAACTCACTGGTAATTAAAGGCTTTAAATTGACATAAGAAGAATTATAAGAATAAGCAATAGGATATGGCAAACATTAAGAAGAAGTACTCCGACAATGCACTGGCAATAGCCTACTAAGATTGTGCTCGTGGGCCACTAATCTCTGAAGTAGCTAAGCGTGCCACACATGAAATCAATAGTGCTTAAACAATAATATACATAAGGAGAAGCTTCAATACTATGCTGTATCTGCTGGTCGAGCAAAGTCTAGCTGGGATATCTAAGGTTAAGAGACAATGGCTGAGCAAGCGGCTCGTAGCCTAGCGAGGTCCTTAAGACTGTGCGGCCAAATTACGGTAATTGACGGGATGCTCTCTTGAGAGATCCAGATCACTAGTATCTGGTTCTCTCCTGGCGATCCTCTCAAAGTCAAGCAAATGAGATAGCACAGTGTTGGGTGGCACAGGCAAAAGCCCTCACTCGCAACACAGTGCTAAACTCCCACGGTACACAATCAAAAAGACCCCCTAGGCTTCCCACGTCTCCGTTGCAATTGTGCTGGTTCAACCAACCTAGCACTCATAGGAAATCACAACTCGAGGAACCCTATCCCAGTCTAGCATTACCTAAACCAGCAGAAAACAGGAACATGAATAATAGTACACAGGGAAATACATATACGAGTGCAACAAACATCAATCAATCCTATTCTAGTTAACCCTTCCAAAAATAGGCTATCTAACAGGCACTTATCTCGTGAGAACTCAAGCGATAATACTTTGGCTGACTAAATCTGCACCAAAGGGGTCATTGAGGTTATAAACAGGGACGAGAAGAGAAGAAGGTAGGCTGTTCAGAGAGTAGAGAAAGTTCACATCAGTCGGAAGAATAGGGATAGTTGCAAGGGATATGAGAGGTCGCTTTGCCTGATGAGTTCTGAAGAATTGTGGCGAGGACCTCTCTTTTTTATACTCGGCCCTGTAGCAAGCATATCGCCAACACTAAGGACCGCCCACTGGCAATCATGACGTCATATACTCTCTCAATCTGGGATCGACAAAGAACTTCCCACGCGCTGAAAGGGAGGAAGGGAGGAGGAAGGAGGGAGTGAGGCCTACACACCTCGTGGCGCGCTCACCGGCCGGCGCCACATAACTCTCTCTCTCATCATGATAAATAAGTCCCACACACAATACATATATACAATGATATAAAATAGAACTCGTTGACTCAGAAGAAAACAAAATACATAATGATAATACTTATAGTACAACGGTTCACATAAACTGAGTTAGGAAACTCTACACAGACTACAGCCAAAGTTCCTGCCCTGACGATCCTAGCGAGAGTGGGGCCTGACTGGGCGTTCTGTACAGCATGCTCATACTCGACATGCGTCACACCTCCCCCAAGATTTTACTTGCTCAACCCTGAGCTAAAATCTGATATACAGAACCCCATCAAACCCCTCACACCCAGCGACCGCATGGCACTAAAACAACGCTGAGTTTATCACTAAAACACATCTTATATAAAAAAAAAATTCACATTTCATAACTCCTCCCAACAATAGTAAAAGACATAATATCATGCTCCCAGAGCGAGCTTACAGCAGCTCAGCCGTTTGATAGTTCGTGGACTACTCAAACCTTATAGGCTATGACAAACTTATACAATTATCTTCATCAAAAAGAAAGAGTTTTTATATGAGTTTTATATTTTAATATGTTTTTTCCCGGCTGCACTATAAGGGCAGCCTATTTTCTTCTATACCAAACGCTCAACAATCCTGCTTTACGACCCAATACGCTGGGCTACAACCGCGAGCCAACAAGCACCAAGCGCAAAATACTACTCAAACCAAAGCAGGAGGCTACCCGTGTGTCAATTTACCCAGGATCATATACCCCTGAACGACCACATGCAACCTCGTTGTCACAACCGGCAATATGGCTTATGTCCAGGTTATATACCAATAACCTTAGTGACCACCTGGTCAGCCTCATATTACGATTGTGAAACTGGTCCAAGATCTTGAGAGGGTAATGATCTGGGTAAACTACACCGACCGGACCATAGGCTGGAACATAGATCTCGAAATGCCCCAGCGCATCATTGTCCTTTTCACTTTCATTCATCAGGTTCTGACACGTTGCTGGTGCATTCTTAAGTCCGTCAGGCATAACATTGCACTGGTAGGTACTTCCGTCCACAACAAAACCACACACCTCTCCAGCACGCTCGGACAAAGTTACAAGCAACGACCACTCACGACATTCCTTATCCCTCAGACCCTTCGTCCACACGTAATCCAGCTCTGCTTGCACCACAGGCTGTCGAGCAGGATTTATACGGTAGGGAATTAAACTGAGCCTTGCACGATCTCCAGCCTGCATGTCGGATTCTACCCCGTACATCAGGTCTGAAGAAGCAACAAACATGCGAAAGTACTGCCATAGCCTAATAAACAACTGCCTTGCACTGTCTCCACGAACAACATGCCTAGTGCCCTCCCACAACCCAGCCGAGACCGCAGCTTCTAACCTGTAGTCTCCCTCCTTCTCCACCTTCGTCCCTAGAACAGCCAGGTCATGAGAGGGACAATCCGTACCACCTGTGCAGTCACTCCCACAGTTCATTATAGCTAAGGCTTCCCCGCCGATACCGTACATGCGCACCCCCACATTCCTTGTGACGACATCTGCCTGCGCAGCATCACCGCTTTTAGCGACATGGCCAGATACAGTCGGTCTGTGGCAGGGCTGTTGCACTAGACTAGAGCAGCATTGGGAGGCTATGTGACGACCGGGCACTGCGATACCACAGCCGACCCTACCAATCTGCCCAATGTCCTCCTTTTGACCACCTCCCTTGGCAGCCATGGGTCGACCCTGACCTGGCAACCATGCCAAAGCCTCGTCGCCCACCTTAAACCACCGAAACAACGAGGCTAACGGTCTTTTAACATTCACGTGACCTGCCCGTGGAACATCTTGCACCGCCCGAGTTGTGAGACTCAGGGGCTCGGCACGACCAGTGGGGTATGAACCGAGCTGGTGCTGGAGTGCTGCACACTGCTGCTCAGGCAGGTGCTCTAGCGCTTCCACAGCCACCAGACTCGTGTCCCCCGCCCACTGTTCCGCCGAGACATGACAATCCCTTCTCTCCTCCACCTGTGCCCTACTACCCCCCTCTCCTTCTCCACCTTGGCCGCGGCAGACCAACGCAGGGACAGTAGGCTGCTCAGGTGGTTGCCTCACAAACTCCTCCAACAGGTTCACATGACATGCTTCCCCGTCCTCGTGTTTAATCTCGACAGCACCATTACCACACTTCTGAACTTCCGGATCCTCCAACTGCAGTTTACAAATATCTGAGGGAGCCAACCTGTCTAGATGCTTCCGAAGCAACCCAAGTCCTTCCCCAATATCAAACTGAGCAACCCTTTTTTCTCTCCGTGTGCAACGTTGCTGCCTCGGAGTCTCTTCCTGCCCTACCTCCTCACTAGCTGTGACAGGTCCTGGGGCCTCTCCAAACTCCAACATAGGTGCCAATACTGAATCACCCAGGAGAGCCGCCGAGTCAAAACTCTTAAAACCAACTCCAGCTTTAGCCTCCTCCTGTTGATCGTTCCTCTGCTGGTCTGAAGACGGAGGACTAGGCTGTGACACTGTAGCTGCTCGAGCTCGGGTGACAGCACACGCCATGGGTTGTGCCTGGCACCGCTCGACACACACTCGCTCTTCCCTACTCACGTCGGCCGGCCTCTCGGCAACGACTAAGGGTAGAACCTCAGAAGCGGGCATTGCAAAGTCGTTGCCGAGAAGAAGGTCGACGCCCTCCACTGGCAGTTTCTCCACAATCCCAACATCCAATTCACGTGCCACACCATCCACCTCCAACTCCAACCGCACCAGCGGGTATGACCGAGTTGCATTAATACCCTGCACCACTACCACCCGAGCCGCATTTATAGGGTAGCCAGTCAAATTGTTCATCAGAGTCTGGGAAGCACCTGTATCACGCAAGACCTCTACTCCATGCTTGCGCCCCGCCCACATCACGCAACCCCGTCCTCTATGGTCGCAAAAAACATCCTGAGCAGGGTTCGAGCCTCTCAGGTGTTTCTGCATTGGCTGTGCCTCAGCCTCTGACGAACTGCCCCGGGCAAACTCAGAAGACTTCGGAGACACACCAATGTTGCAGGCCAAAGACACAGCTGCTGTAGGTGGTTTGCTAGGACAGACTCTTGCAAAGTGCCCCTTTTCATGACAAAGATAACACTCCAACTCCCCTCTGGGCTTCCCTTGGTACTGGGAAGGGCCCGGCCCCTTCTTAAATGGGACGGTGTTAGTCTTGTGGTCAGTCTTGGTATCATAGCTCTTGTACTTGTTTGCATAAGGTATATCACTAACTCGGGGGGGTGGGGCGTCACGCCCCTTGTTACCTGCCTCACTACGCTGGGCAGACCCGCACCCACGAATTAATGATAGCCGGAGGTCAGCCATCTCAGCTGCCTCCTGTAGAGTTTTAGGGTTCTTTTCTTTAATAGTTAAAGTCATTTCTGCACCTGTACACTTATAAAACTGCTCGAGCAGAAACAGCTCAGTCAACTGTTCGGCCGTCTCAGCTTTCTCAGAACGTGTCCAGTTAGCAAGTGCATCTTTTAAGTCCCGGGCATGTTCAAGAAAGGTCGCCTCCCTAGTCTTCGTAACACCCCGAAACTTCAATCGATATGTTTCTGGTTGCAACTCGTATGCCCGTAGGACAGCTCTCTTCAATACTGGGTAGTCAATGCACGACTCTAAAGGCAGTGCATCATAAGCCTTCAGACCCTTACCCGTAAGTCTTGAGGAGACCAGAGCTGCCCACTTCTCTTCAGGCCAATTATGCTCCCTACACTTCTTCTCAAAACGATTAAAAAATTCTGTGACTTCAGTTTCACTAAATGCCGGCACCAACTTGACTAAGTGGGACAAGGACTGTTCTCTTACTTGGCCCTCACGGCCCATCCGAATCCCTGTCGACTCTGCACGAGTCTTATCTAAATCTATTTGAGCACAATATTTCTCTGAGTCGTACCTAAGCTCAGCCTCGTGCCTCCTAATCTCAGCCTCAATCTCCTTCTCCTGCTTCCTAGTCTCATTCTCCTGCTTCCTAGTCTCATTCTCAATCGCATACCTCCTAGACTCAGCCTCGATTGCATACCTCCTAGACTCAGCCTCCATCTCCTTCTCATGCCTCCTAGACTCATTCTCCATCTCCTGCTTCCTAGCCTCATTCTCCATTTTAGCAAGCTCGAGTTTAAATATCATCTCAGGAGACAGGCCGGAAGAGGGAGCTGCCACTACTGAAGGAGGGGGGGCAAGAACTGGGGAACCACCATACGCACCGCCCGAGGGCACTCCAATCTTCCAATGCTCATCCCTCTGTGGGAGAGTGCTAATCTCCGGCAACTGAGTGGACGGCACTGTGGGAGTCGAGTGAGAGGGGATCTGGGGAGGAACCCCCCCAAACGCCCTCTCCCCCGAAACCCCATGTCGCCCACGCAACACCCAGGAAATCAGCTCCCCCTTGGACATCCCTCCCACACTGGATAGACCCAAAACCTTGGCTATCAGGTGCAAGCCATAAACATTCACCCCAGTCAGCCTCTCCTCCGTCACATGGTACTGCTTACTCACAAAAAGTCTAGCATCCTCCTCACTAGTTACTAACGGCACCTCCTCAACTGGCATCTCTCGCTCCTCGTCAATACTAGGGCCCGACATACTGAAGTTCACCAAAAAATTCTCGAGACAAAAGTGTTAAACTCCCTTATGCAAGCACTAATTACTAAATTAACTGGAGTCTCTTAAATGCTCTCCTAATTGCCTTACAAAAAAAAATATTCTTCAATATGTACGCTAAAGTACCAACAAACAAATGTTGTACAACTCTGCAAAAAAAAATTATACTGTTCACAAAATCCTAAGCAAGGTCGCCATTTGTTACGACCGGGCACTCGGGTACACTAGGGCTCTTACACAGGACTCGAGTATGGCTCGCTGCCACAACGGAAACACACGATCCCAACCCCAGAGTACTGCCAGCCGAACAAAAAACGCCACTACCCTCCAGAGTTCTATCTGCTATAACGGGGTATACAAGAACTCGGTACTAGCGTTTCACACAACAGACTAATAACAAGACGGGAGTTATCTAGTCTGGTCAACAATCAAACAAAGAAGAAAGTACTACAACACTAAAGAATAGTGTTGGCCGAAGCCGAAGTAATCCACCCTTGAACTAAGAACTTAAGAAGTCCTCCACCCTCTACTTCGGATCGGCACTATTACGTTACGTTAAACAATAGTCCTCGAGCATCAAGCAAGGAATCTTCTGATAAGTTAGATGCTTCTCGAATACTCATAAGAAGTAAGTATCGGATTTTGAACAGCAATTTAATGAATAACTCACTGGTAATTAAAGGCTTTAAATTGACATAAGAAGAATTATAAGAATAAGCAATAGGATATGGCAAACATTAAGAAGAAGTACTCCGACAATGCACTGGCAATAGCCTACTAAGATTGTGCTCGTGGGCCACTAATCTCTGAAGTAGCTAAGCGTGCCACACATGAAATCAATAGTGCTTAAACAATAATATACATAAGGAGAAGCTTCAATACTATACTGTATCTGCTGGTCGAGCAAAGTCTAGCTGGGATATCTAAGGTTAAGAGACAATGGCTGAGCAAGCGGCTCGTAGCCTAGCGAGGTCCTTAAGACTGTGCGGCCAAATTACGGTAATTGACGGGATGCTCTCTTGAGAGATCCAGATCACTAGTATCTGGTTCTCTCCTGGCGATCCTCTCAAAGTCAAGCAAATGAGATAGCACAGTGTTGGGTGGCACAGGCAAAAGCCCTCACTCGCAACACAGTGCTAAACTCCCACGGTACACAATCAAAAAGACCCCCTAGGCTTCCCACGTCTCCGTTGCAATTGTGCTGGTTCAACCAACCTAGCACTCATAGGAAATCACAACTCGAGGAACCCTATCCCAGTCTAGCATTACCTAAACCAGCAGAAAACAGGAACATGAATAATAGTACACAGGGAAATACATATACGAGTGCAACAAACATCAATCAATCCTATTCTAGTTAACCCTTCCAAAAATAGGCTATCTAACAGGCACTTATCTCGTGAGAACTCAAGCGATAATACTTTGGCTGACTAAATCTGCACCAAAGGGGTCATTGAGGTTATAAACAGGGACGAAAAGAGAAGAAGGTAGGCTGTTCAGAGAGTAGAGAAAGTTCACATCAGTCGGAAGAATAGGGATAGTTGCAAGGGATATGAGAGGTCGCTTTGCCTGATGAGTTCTGAAGAATTGTGGCGAGGACCTCTCTTTTTATACTCGGCCCTGTAGCGAGCATATCGCCAACACTAAGGACCGCCCACTGGCAATCATGACGTCATATACTCTCTCAATCTGGGATCGACAAAGAACTTCCCACGCGCTGAAAGGGAGGAAGGGAGGAGGGAATTAGGCCTACCGGCCCGCGTGGCGCACTCACTGACCCCCCGCCACGTAATATCTCTCCTCTCATCATTACATACAAGTCCCACACACAATACTTATATCTAATGATATAAAATAGAACTCGTTGACTTAGAAGAAAACAAAATACATAATGATAATACTTATAGTACAACGGTTCACATAAACTGAGTTAGGAAACTCTACACAGACTACAGCCAAAGTTCCTGCCCTGACGATCCTAGCGAGAGTGGGGCCTGACTGGGCGTTCTGTACAGCATGCTCATACTCGACATGCGTCACACAATATTTCCCCATCCAGCCTCACATCTAGATTCACCCTATGCTCTCCCCTATTACACACCATTACTTTACTTTTATTGACGTTCACCTTCAGTTTCCTCCTTCCACAAACCACACCAAACTCTTTGACTACCTGCTGCAGTTTCTCATCAGAATCCGCCACCAATGCTGTGTCATCAGCGAACAGCAACTGATTCAACTCCCAATCTCTACCATTCTTTCCTACTAAACCCAATCCTCTTCCCATAGTTCTCCTTTTCACCTCCCTCACCACACCATCCATAAACATATTAAACAGCCATGGTGACATTACACAACCCTGTCGCAAACCTACCTTTACCTCAAACCATTCACTCAACTCACCATTTCCTACTCTCACACATGCTCTGCTCCCTTCATAAAAACTCTTAACTGCTTCTAACAAATTTCCTCCTATTTCATAAATCCTTAACACCTTCCACATTGCTTCACGGTCCACACGATCATACGCTTTTTCCAAGTCCATAAAAGCCCAAAATATCTCCTTATGCTTCTCTAAATACTTCTCGCATAACTGTCTTACTGCAAACATCTGATCCACGCACCCTCTTCCCCTCCTAAAACCGCACTGTTCTTCTCCTATTGCAACTTCCGTACACTTTATTATCCTCTCTATCAACACCCTGCCATACAGCTTTCCAACCACTGACAATAAACTAATACCTCTATAACTTGAACACTCCTGCCGATCTCCCTTCCCCTTGTACAACGGCACAATACATGCACTCTTCCAGTCTATTGGTACCATTGACACAGCAAAGCACACATTGAAAAGTCTCACCAACCAATCTATTATCACATCTCCACCCTTCTTTATACACTCCACAGCAATACCATCCAAACCTTCTGCTTTTCCCGCTCTCATTTGTTTCACTGCTTCTTTCACCTCATTTTCCTCAATCCTTTCATTCATTCCCTGCCACCTGGGTGGCCTGGGTAACCTATCTCCATCCACCTCTGCTTCAATCACTGCTTCTCTTCCATCTCTTGTATTTAACAAAGATTCAAAATACTCGGCATATCTTTTCCTCACTTCAACTGGTTCCACTAGTAATTCTCCATTTTCATCTTTCACTGACTCTTCCCTCTTTTGTCCTCCTTTCCTTACTTTATTTACCTCCTTCCAGAACATCTTCTTTCGTTCTTCAAAATTCTCACTCAGCCTTTGGCCCCACCTTTCGTTTGCATCTTTTTTCGCTTCTCTAATTTTCCGTTTTGCCTCTCTCCTTTTCTCCTTGTACCTCTCCCATACCTCAACACTACCATCCTGTAAAACCCTCTCAAAACACTGTCTCTTCTCCTCAACTGCCTTTCTCACCGTATCATTCCACCACTCGCTTCCCTTCCTGATACCTCTGCCTCCTACTTTCCTTTTGCCGCATACTACCTCTGCACTTGCTTTCACTCCTTCCTTAAACTGTTGCCATTCAATCTCTACTTCTCTCTCTTCCATCTCTCTCACTTCCATCCACTTTTCATTTAGTCTTTCCTTGTACTCCCTCTCTTTTTCACTCTTCTCTAACTCACTAACTTTTATTACCTCTCTTACTTCACGCTTGTCTCTTATTCTCCTGTAACTCTTAACTCTTAGCTTTCCCTCCACCAGGTAATGATCTGACATACCCTCCGCCTCACCTCTCATCACATTCACATCCAGCAGTCTACACAATCTTTCCCTTGTCACCAGCACATAATCCATCAATGCCCTCTCTACAGTCTCTCCCCTCACAAGTCTATGCCAGGTGTACTTGTGTATACACCTTTTTTTGAAGAACGTATTACCTACACTCAATCTACACTCTTCACATACATTTTTCAGTCTTTCTCCACTCTCGTTTACACCATCCACACCAAAACTACCGATGACTCCCTCAACAGGCTCATTTCCTACCCTAGCATTTAGGTCCCCTAAAACTATAACATTTTCATTTTCATCAAACCCTTGCAGACAATCTCTCAAATCCTCCCAGAAACCCTCTACCTCGTCTAACTCTCTTTCACTTCCTGGTCCATACGCACTTACAAAAACCCACCTTTCACCCTTAAACCGCATTCTCACCCACATTAGCCTTGATGACACCTCTTTCCACTCTTTTATAAACTCTCTCAACTCCTCCTTCACAATAATAGCCACTCCTTCTTTCCCCCTGACTCCCTCGTCTACTCCAGACTTTCTACCGATCACGTTTCCAAAATCCACTTCTCCCTCTCCTTTCATCTTTGTTTCATTCAGTGCAAGGACATCATACATGATCCTCTTAATTGTTTATCTCGTTGGAAGCTCCCCTTACTTACCTTCTGTTTAATTACCTATAAATGCAGAGAGAGCGAGAAAGAGAGAGAGAGAGAGAGAGAGAGAGAGAGAGAGAGAGAGAGAGAGAGAGAGAGAGAGAGAATGATACACAGGAGTACAAGAGAAAGAAAGAGCGAACGAATGAAAAAGTCCACATAAATCCTGGGTAACTGGCCGGCATCAAGGCAGATTATGCAAACGAAGGCATGTTATCTGTATCCACACATCCCCCCCGACCCTACCTCTCCAGAATATATAGGCCTAAAGGGGGTAGTACTTGGATATTGGTCTATATATTTATTTATTAATTTATTTTTGAGTTTCTTCGCTAGACCTCCATCAAGCTTAGAAAAACAACCCCTAGACCTCCTTTCAAAATAAATTTGTACATTTTTTGGTAGAAAAATTTCCCGACCGAAAAGGCCGATTCCTTCTAAAATTTGAAGCTCGCTATCGCTCGCCAGGAAGAAATCAACACTTAATATTGAACACACAAATAAAATAAAATTAAGCGAAAAGTCTCAAAATCGCCAAATAAACGGGACGAATATCTTAAAACCTGAACACTAATATGCTAAGCATGAGGGTGAAGGGAGTCCAGAAAAAGCGAGTACTACCCCTTAACACTAGGCCAGCACAAGGTCCAGGCTTTGTTGTGGCGTCTTTGTTGCAGCAGTATTGACGGTTTGACTTTTTATGACAATTTCCAGCAATATATTTTTAGTTTCCCTCTCTAAGCTAAAAAGTCCAATCCAATCAAAATATATATAAATAAATAATTATAACTATCTCTCTATCTACTGCCTGACACCGTGATCCCCGAAGAGGTGGCCACGAACGGAACGGCCCCATGCACCTCTGTCCCCAGTTAGTCGACGCCCCTCCTCCCAACCAGCACCGCCTTCATCCATATACTTATTCACTCCATCCTTCCACCTCTCTTTTCGTTTACCTCTCCCTCTCTGTCCTTCCACCTCGCACTCGCACACCCTCTTAGTCATTCTCTCGCTTCCCATACGTCTATATGGCCAAACCATCTCAAGGTGTTCCTTTTCACACTTTTCCAGCACATCTACCTCCACACCACACCTCCCTCTTTCTTCCTCATTCGTCTGTTTATCCCTCCATGTAACTCCGCAAAAAGGTCCTACCAGCTATCTCGCAAGGGGAAAAGGGCTGCAAAATATATTCATGATATAGCCTATACAAATTTGTTTTTTGTATCCAGGTTTGATATCTATTTATTTCAAATACTATACTTTGTTATGACTTGTTTACGCCTCTCATATGTTTTATTTGTTATTTTAATATTATTACCTTATATAATATCCTTAAACAATATTATTCTCTGACCACAGTTATTGGTTTAATATCTACTTTAACCACTTCAGTTTTTTTGCATCAGTTTTTTTTACAACAAAAGACCTTAGAGATATCCCTACAGCATCGCCAGTTCAGATAGACAATTCTGATGCTCTAAGGAATATCAACATTACAGAGAGAAGTACTGACATGTTTGGAGAAACTTAAGTAAAACAAATCGCCTGGACCCGACACAATCTCACCTAGAGTTCTAAAAGAAGCTATATGTGAGCTCTCCAAACCATTAACATTGCTTTTAAATATATCCTTGCAGTCCGGGACTATGCCTGATGAATGGAAGCTCGCTAACGTAACACCGATGTTAAAAAAGGCAGCAAATTGTTACCTAGTAACTATTGTCCAATTAGCTTAACCCCACCTGGCTGTAAAATTCTACAAACACTCATAAGAGACAGATTCGTAAATCACTTAGAGGAAAATATCATACTAAAAAAATACTCAACATGGCTTCCGTAACAAACGTTCCTGCTTGATTAACTTCTTGGACTTCTTCCACGATATTCTCAACCTATATGACGAGAGTAAAGCTATATATATTATATACCTTGATTTTCAAAAGACCTTTGACAAATTACCCCACAAATGTTTATTGATAACATTACAAGTGCATGGAATACAAGGGGGAGTGTTGAGATGGATGGAAAATTGGCTCAGTAAAAGAAAGCAAAGGGTAGTCATAAACGGTAAATAATTGAAATGGACCAATGTAACTAGCGGGGTACCCCAGGGATCGGTTCTAGGGCCAGTTCTCTTCCTAGTTTATATATATTACATATAGAGGAGGGCCTCACCTGTACAATCTCAAATTTTGCAGATGATACAAACATTGCAAATTCTATACTCTCAAACAAACATATAAAAGGTATGCAAAATCACTTGGATAAGCTGTCATTTTGGGATCAAATTTGACAAATTAGTTTTAATACGGATAAATGTAAAGTACTCCATATCGGGACCCAAAATGAGAACGCAAACTATTGAATGAATGGCACTCAGCTTAAGAGTGTAGACAGAGAAACTGATTTGGGAGTAACAATATTGAGTAACCTAAAACCCAGTCAACAATGTTCAGAAGTTATTAAGAAGGCAAATACAATAATTGGCTTTATAGGCAGGTAATTCGAGCATAAATCCAAAGATGTAATCCTCACACTTTACAATTCCCTAATCCGTCCTCTTCTGGAATATCAACCCTGGTGCCCCTACTACCAAAACGATATTGATAAACTTGAACAAGTTCAACGTAGAGTTACCAAAATGATACCTAATCTAAGAAACAAACCATACGATGAGAGTCTTAGAGAATTAAGTGTATTTCCTTTAATCCAACACAGATCAAGGTGACCTAATTCAAGTCTTCAAAATCATCAAAGGCATCGATAATATGAACTGTAATAAGTACTTTGCTATCGACTAATCAAACTACACAGAGGGAAATGGTTGCAAAATCATTGGTAAATGTTTTAACTCGCACAAGTCTAAGACTTTTGTCTTCAATCGAGCTGTGAACTTGTGGAATGAGCTTCCTCGAGATGTTATATAATGCAGCACAGTTGATTCCTTTAAACATCGCCTAGACAAGCACCTCGCCTTAAATCCGCGACTGATTGCATTTGTAAATTACCGGTAATTACTTTTTTCTTAGATACATCGAAGATCACTTGTAGCTGTGTTTTGTTATTAACCCAAATTGTTCCCTACTAACATGTCCTAACCCTGCCAAGGACATTGGTCTTAATGCACTGCTTCCCTTTCCAATTGTCCCTTATCCACCCTGAACCACTGTTGGACACTTTGAACAGCAGTGATTTAGAGGGCAAGCAACCTCGAGAGGTCACTAGACCTGTTGTTGCTTGACTTCCTTTGTACTCTTTATCACGATCTTTGCTCTCTTGTGACGCCTTTCCTAGCCCGAGTTGACGAGATAACAAAAACTTTCCCGAGAGATACTTTGCGATATGCAGTAACTTGCAAATGATGAGAGAGAGAGAGAGAGAGAGAGAGAGAGAGAGAGAGAGAGAGAGAGAGAGAGAGAGAGAGAGAGAGAGAGAGAGCAATCAACAATTACATTAAGTAAACGAGGATAAGTATAGTAAGCATGATAAATATTCAATCAATACATAGGAATTGTAAAGCCTACATAATAACACAGTACAAAGGAGTACAAAGGAAATCAAGCAACAACAGATCTAGTGACCCTTCTAGGCTGCTTGTCCTCCAAAACACTGAGGATCAAGTGTCCAAACAGTGGTTTAAAGTGGGTAAGGGAACACTGGAAAGGGAACTACTGCCCTGCCACTAACGTGGCAGGACTAGGAAGTTAGTAGGGGACATATGGGTTAGTAACTGAGGGGAGGATAAAGTTATTCATTTACAAACGCAGTCAGTCGCGGGTTTGATGCGAGATATTTGTCTAGGCGGAATTTAAATGAATCAACGGTGCTGCAGTCTATAACGTCTCGGGGAAGCCCATTCCACAAGTTGACAACTCGATTGAAGAAGAAATTCTTAGATTCGTGCGAGTTAAAAGATTTACCAATAATTTTGCAACCGTTTCCCCGCGTGTAATTAGATTGGTCGATAGTGAAGTACTTACTACAGTTCATATTGTCGATGCCTTTGATGATTTTGAACACTTGAATTAAGTCGCCTCTTAATCTGCGCTGGGTTAAAGGAAATAGATTTAATTCTCTAAGACGCTCTTCGTATGGTTTGTTCTTTAGGCTAGGTATCATTTTGGTAACTCTACGTTGAACTCGTTCTAGCTTGTTTATATCTTTTTGGTAATAAGGGCACCAGGATTGAACGCAGTATTCCAGAAGAGGGCGGACTAAGGAATTGTAAAGGGTTAGGATAACTTCTTTGGATTTATGCTCAAATGACCTGCCTATAAAGCCAATTATTTTGTTTGCCTTCTTAACAACTTCTGAACATTGTTGACTCGGTTTTAGGTTACTCGATATTGTTACTCCCAGATCAGTTTCTCTGTTTACATTCTTAAGCTGAGTGCCATTCATCGAATAGTTTGCTTTCTCATTTAGGTATCCGACATGTAGTACTTTACATTTATCCGCATTGAAACTCATTTGCCAAATTTGGGCCCAACATGACAATTTATCTAGATTGTGTTGCATATCGTCAACTTGTTCTTTTGAGAGTACGCTATTTGCAATTTTTGTATCGTCAGCAAATTTTGAGATTGTGCAGGTGAGACCCTCATCTATGTCGTTGATGTAAATTAGAAAGAGAATTGGTCCTAGTACTGATCCCTGGGGTACCCCGCTACTTACATTGGTCCATTTAGATGCCTTACCGTTTATGACTACCCTTTGCTTTCTGTTGCTGAGCCAATTTTCTATCCATTTCAACACACCGTCTTGTATTCCATGCGCTTTTAGTTTTAGCAGTAAACGTTTGTGGGGAACTTTGTCAAAGGCCTTTTGAAAATCAAGGTATATAATATCTACAGCTTTACTCTCATCGTAGAGGTTGAGGATATCGTGGAAGAAGTCTAAGAGGTTTGTTAAACAGGAACGTTTTTTACGAAAGCCGTGTTGAGTATCTTTAAGTATGTTATTTTCCTCT